>PISX010014329.1:0-53390 GCA_004024625.1 Mellivora capensis
CATACGCTATTGTTCATAGCAGCTTTATTAGTAATAGTTAACAGTGTATTAACAAACAAAATGTCTCTTAATAGGTGAATGGCTAAACTATGTTACACCCATGCCATGGAATACTACTTAGCAATAGAAAGTGAACTGTGCTCACAACTTGAATGGATTTCAAAGGCAGTATGCTAGGTGAAAAAGCTAATATCAAAAAGTCAAGTAACGTATGATTCATTTGTATAACATTCTTGAAACAACAAAATTATAGAGATGAAGAACAGATTTGTTGCCAGAGGTTAGAGAATGGGAGAGGAAGGGGGGGTGAGGATGACTATAAGGGGGTAGCATAATGGAGACTTCTGTGGTGGAACGGCTTTATATCTTGACCATGGTGGTGGTACACAGAGGTACACATGGGATAAAATGGCACATAGTGACATATCATAACTATGTCAGATTCCTTGTTTTGATATTGTACTATATTACATTAAAATGTAATCACTAAGGGAAACTGGCTAAGGATACAGGAGACTTCTGTACTATATTTGCAACTTCCTAAGAATCTCTAGTAATTTGAAAACTAAAATTTTTTTAAATAAGTTTTTTTCTCACTCTCAAAAATCCTTTCAGACATGTAAGCATTTGATATTTATCCTCCGTTTTCAGATGAAGATACTAATCAATCTTCAGAAAGGTTTGACTTGTCTAATGTTGCATGGCTACAATGATTTTGGAACTGATTCTTCTGACTTCAGTTTCAATTCTCTTTCATCCAGTTTGTAGCAGAACCACCTTAGTTCTAGAATTCAGAAACTTAATGCTTCTGTTCTAGTTAATACTTCATTGGGTTAGTTTCACATGGTTTATTCAATTGATTTTTTTAACCACTTGGACTTAATAGATAGTGTATCATTTTATGGCATAGTATTTATAGCTCTATAAAATTTGTATGGTGGAAATGTTATATAACCAAAATAACATGAAGTACTTGAGTACTAAGGTTGAATTCAAGATCTTTTTAAAAGCCATGTAGTTAATATATTTGGAAATTTAGGGGTTAAAAAATTTGAAGTCCCCCCAAATTTTGGAGTTTCCTTTTGCAAAACAGCAGGTCATAAGGTTTGTCACTCATCTTGTAGTCTCAGTATTTATATAACTGAAAAAAGAATACAAAAGTTGCTAGTCCAAAATGTACATAAGTCCCTTTCTCAAGTATCTTTAATATCTGACTCTGCTTTAAAAAAAGGAAATTGGAAAAAGGACTTCTCAAAAGTGTGGGACTAGAATCCTTATATAATTTTATGATATTTTCCCCTGTTTTTGTCCACACCTAAATTGGGAGCAGTTTTCTTTTTGGTGGTTCTCTCCTATACCAAGTCTTTCCAAAACATTCAACTTTGTTTTTATGGAAATAACAACGCTCTTCATATTTTATTAGTTTGCATTATAAATTATATACATATGAAAATCAACCACCAATGGCATTCTAAATTTGAGGGGAAAACTGGAACTCTTCTTGATAGGTTTTCAATTCAGCTGATGGAACTAGGAATGTGGGCATACCTGTGAGTGGCCCAATAGCCATGAGAAAGCCATGAATTATTGTGCTTCTCAGAGGGACTTGAAAGTATCCATTCATCCAGTAAGTTCCTTGATGGAAGTCAGCTAAGAGGACCTCTAGTGTTTAATATTCAAAAATTGGAACAGCATGCTATCTTATATACTAAAAAGGAAAACAATGAAAAAATAAAGACATCTTGGAAATGAAAAATGTGATTTCCAAAATAATAATAATAATAACAACAGCAACAATAGAAAATGAAGTAGAAGAGTCCCCATATATTTAGCAGAAAGTAAAAGAGACAGAAAAAATGAGATAAGACTTATGAAGTGGAGAGGACTAGAAGGCCCCAATTTCATGAGTAGGGTTCCAGTAAGACAGAACAAAACAAATGGAAGAGAGGAAGTGGTCAAGGAAATAATATAAGAAGATATCCTAAGCAAAGGAAACAGTCAACAAAACAAAGAGGCAACCCACAGAATGGGAGAAGATATTTGCAAATGACAGTACAGACAAAAGGATAATATCCAGGATCTATAAAGAACTTCTCAAACTCAACACACTCAAAACAGATAATGTAAAAAAAAAAATGGGCAGAAGACCTGAACAGACACTTCTCCAATGAAGACATACAAATGGCTATCAGACGTATGAAAAAATGTTCATCATCACTAGCCATCAGGGAGATTCAAATCAAAACCACATTGAGATACCACCTTACACCAGTTAGAATGGCCAAAATTAACAAGACGGTAAACAACATGTGTTGGAGAGGATGTGGAGAAAGGGGAACCCTCTTATACTGTTGGTTGGAATCCAAGTTGGTGTAGCCACTTTGGAAACAGCGTGGAGATTCCTTAAGAAATTAAAAATAGAGCTTCCCTATAACCCTGCAATTGCACTACTGGGTATTTACCCCAAAGACACAGATGTAGTGAAAAGAAGGGCCATTTGTATCCCAATGTTCATAGCAGCAATGACCACAGTCGCCAGACTGTGGAAAGAACCAAGATGCCCTTCAATGGACAAATGGATAAGGAAGATGTGGTCCATATACACTATGGAGTATTATGCCTCCATCAGAAAGGATGAATACCCAACTTTTGTATCAACATGGATGGGACTGGAAGAGTGAAATAAGTCAAGCAGAGAGAGTCAATTATCATATGGTTTCACTTATTTGTGGAGCATAACAAATAACATGGAGGACATGGGGAGGTGGAGAGGAGAAGGGAGTTGAGGGAAATTGGAGGGGGAGATGAACCATGAGAGACTATGGACTCTGAAAAACAATCTGAGGGTTTTGAAGGGGCAAGAGGGTAGGAAGTTGGGTGAGCCTGGTGGTGGGTATTATGGAGGGCATGTATTGCATGGAGCACTGGGTGTGGGGCAGAAACAATGAATTCTGGTACACTGAAATTAAAAAAATAAAAAAGTTTAAAAAATTTTAAACAATTTTAAAAAAATAAAGAAAATATCCTAGAAGTGAGTATGTCCCGACATGGAAGATAAGTAAAAGTTGACATTTTAAAAGTCTAGAAAATTCTGAGCAGAATGAAAGAAAAATTATCTACATCTATACACATCACTTAAAATGTTCACAAACCAAGAATAAGAAGAAAATACTAAAAGGTTCCAGAGAAAAAAGGGAGCAAGGCTTAGATGGCATCAAATTTCTCATCAACAACACAGGAGGCCAAAATTCAATAAAGCAATTCCTTCAAAGTTCTAAGAAAAGATAAACTCAGAAATCTGTACCTCATCTCACTTTGAATCAAATGTGAGGACAAAATAGAGGAATTTTCAGACATGAAAGTCCACAAAGCGCCAGCTGGGTAGCAAATCTACAGAGCCGAAGGTCTAGATCAAGGCAGGAAGATGCAGGACTCCCAGAGGAGGGTTTCTGGGGAGAAAATGGCAATTTGATGAAGCAGGCAGTATGTTGGAGATTTTAGGGAAAAAAACTGAAACATGATGAAGCAACAGAGTTCAAGAATAACAGAAAGGCTTTTCAGACACTCTGAGGTGGAGAGGATGAGTGGTGAGAGAGGAGAGAGAGAATTAAACAAGAAAGTAGTGATTCAAATATGAGCAAACTAAAAGCTGATATGAATTTCAGTGGTGGTTTTCAATATTTAGAATACACCTTATGCAAATAATGGAAAATAACCATGGTTATAGAATAGCCCATAAATATTATCAAAGCCTTGGAAAATATAAAAGTAAATGTGCAGCTGATAAAAGTTGGGAGGTGGAAGGTGAGAGGAGAGATGGAGGGAAAGACAGGAAATTAATGACCTTATTTTACAAACTGAAATAATATCCTGTTAACATGGCAGAAAAAACAGAAAATTAATCTATTGATATGGCAAAACTGAGTATATTGCCTACCACAGTAATGGAGACCATTGCTGTAGCAAGTTTTATTTTATTTTTGTTATAAGATTCTTCAAAAATATGCACTGAGCTATGAATGGTCTGGCAATAGGATTCATTCCCATTTCAGATTTTGCTTGCATTTTAAATCTACTATTTCTGCTTAAAAGCCATTCACAAAAGTGAGAATAGAGCAACAGTCACCTCTGCTTAAGGATCTACCCTGAATGTTGTCTGAAAGTGTTAAAGAGCTTATCCTTGAAGTCTTAGATGGACTCATCCTTTCTTTACTTACAAGTCTGAACTGGAGCTACCAATGTGATTCTGGTTCTTTTAAGTCATCCTCGGGGTCTTCCCATTCTGCTTTCTCCACCCAGATTTTTGCTTCTGACATTCCCACTAACGTGAAGAAATGGGTGTACATCTGGGAACTCTGAATTATATACACCTAAATTATTCTAAATTCTTCTGCAAATTTGAGTCTTTTGGAAAGTCCTTTCTCAATGACTTCTCTCAACTCAGATCAAGACCAGGAATCAAAAGCCAGAGGATTTCCCTGATCTGAAAGGGGTTTAACTTTAAGGGGTAATTGAGCTTTGAGGATGTCTGGCCAGTCGGGAGAGAAGGGGAGGTGGTGAAGAAGAAGAGAGAAGCAGAGGGGCATGGAAGAGCATAGGATGGGGAAAGAGGAAAAATAAGATGAGGGCTATTTGTTTCAAGTCATGAGTTGTGAGGGTATCTAAAAGAAAGTTTTAAGGGTTTCACATGTTTCCTTTTCCTTGGCTAAGGACTCTCTTAAGGAAATGATTTTGGAATTTAAATTTCTTTTGAATGCTTCTTCATGCCAATCAAAAAATGGAGACCATTCGATATTTATAAGCTTTCGCTCTAAGTTATTTCTCAAATGAGCATTTTTTTTCTATGTGAGAAATTCCATAATTCTAAATTATTCTTGGTGAAATTATGCCATTTAGAAAGTAGGCACATGAACTTGGACTTTGTATGAGTAATATAAGGAGGGAGTGTGGCCTGGAAGTTTGAATCATTAGACTCAGGCTGGGTCACACCCATCAGAGGCTGTGGAAATGGTTAAACATGTGACTGTGCACCTACAGACTTGGTCCCATCCTAATGGCTGGCTGTTTCCATTAGAAATTTTCCAGTTCCCATGGGACAGAAGGTTTGGAGAGGAGATCTCTCCCAGAACCATAGTCTCACACACCAAACAGCAAGAGTAATTAATGTTCCCAGAAGGCCAAAGACAAAGTCAGGTGTCTATAAGGCTTTTCTTGAGATGTGGCTTAAAGTAGGTCTTTCAGTGTATGGGCTTGATTAGGATTGGGTAAGTATCATGACAATATGGTTTAGGCTTGGTGGACACAGCAAAGGAAGGGTTTTGAGGTGTGGATTTCAAGGAGTTAGAGAGTAAACAGTCATTGGATCCTATCCATTGAAAACTTGAGCAGTCAATGTTCATTTCATAAAGTTCCTGAAACAAACAATAAATTTATTTTCAAGTTGCATCTTCCTGCACAAGAGCTGCCCAGAATAGTAAAGTCATATTGATGAAGACAGTAAAATAATAAAGACAAGAAGCTGGTTTCCTTCCTCAGTAGAGTATCAATAGGTAATGTGTATGGTTGCTAACAAAAGAATCAGAGGCTTAAACATGTTGTTTGAAATTGCAGAGGTGGACAATAGAGGAAGTAAGAATATAATTTAGTCCTGTTGGGAGAATGAAAGAGGAAATAGAAAGTGGGGACTTTTAAAGAGCTAAATCCCCATCTTCCATATCAGAAAATCAGGGACATTTTCTAAACTTAATAATTAAGAAATAGTGTATTTGTTGGTATATAAGCCTTTGGTAGTTTAACCATGTGAATATATATTTCTTTGGTAATTTTTATTTATTTATTTTTTTCTTTGGTAATTTTTAAAAAAGAAGAAAGAAGGAAAGGCTGATGAGCAACTGAAAGTTCCAGATGAAGGCCATAAAGAACAAAGGCTGAGTGAGAGAAAGGGTCATTGATAATCTTCTCCAAGTTTCCTCAGAGTGATGAGGACAGGGGAAGCAGAGAAGGCGTAGGGGAGAGGCATAAAGGGGAGCAAAGGGAGTGCCTGGGAAGTTTAGGCAGCAAGGAAACAAAGAAATAGGATAGTTCTGAGGAGGGAATTCTGTGAGAGGGTGCAGCCCCATGGAGACAGATGTAGAGGTGGCTGGGACCCTACTGAGCCATCCTCCACTCTCTCCCCTGCACTCCCTCCCTCTCTGCTTCTCCTTTTCCTCTTACACTGGCTGTAACATGGGTCTGGAGTAGTTTTTATTATAATTTTTGGTGTATTTATTGACTGCAGTTTTATGTTTCCTGTTCATAATTGAAAAAGCAGATGAGTTAAATATTTCATGTTCCTCACACACAAAAAATGTTAAACCAAATTGAGTTGCTTTTTATATCTCTGTGGTCTTCAGTTGACTTGTTCTGTGGGTGAGTGGTCTTCAAAGACTTGTACCTCCCCCCCTCCCTCCAGCCTACACTATTACCTTTGGTTAATATAATCCACCTGCTCAGATACCAGAATTCTTATTGTTTCCGTGGTGATCTGTCCTCTTCTAAGACACCTTTGATTATTTTAACCTACTCTTATTATCCCTGATCATGAGGTGGTCACTTTGTAGCTTAATATATAATATTGATATTCCTTGTATTAAAAAGAAACCTTTGTTAATTTAGATGAAGTGTTAAAACAAGTACATTGGATTATTACCTTAGAAAAGCAGAAGGAGTAATGTACTTTTTCTGTATGTAAATTCTTGAAACAGTAATTTTTCTTTGGTCATAAAAATGGTATTAAAACCTTTTTTGTTTCAGTTAAAAAAAAAATGAGCCCAGCCTCAGTCATCCCTAGTGCACATAAGCATTATTTATTTAGAATTATTTCTAAACTCATTTTTGACCTTTACATATATTTCTTCCAGTAAATAGTAAAGCAGAGCTTTCACTCCACTTAAAAACTCAGTAGTCAATTTCAATTTTTGAACGTGGCCATGAACTCCTAGGTTATAAATGTTACCATGTCAGTTGGAGGTTTACACAGGATGAACAAAATCCTGCCAGATGATTATTTACTGAAATAACCTCTTGTTTTTATCAGATGAGTTTAGCTCAAATATATAATTAAAAATGACAAGAAAGGATTAAGAAGTCTTTCTTCAATTTGGAAGCTATAGGGAATTAAAGATTTCTGTGGTTGGAGGAGGCGTAGGGCAAGAAAGTCAAGAAAACGCATCATGGTTATAATATCAGATGAGACTCAGAAAACATGAGGTGTCTTTCTAGTCTCACTAGCTGTATGACATTAAGCAAATTAGTTAATCTCTCTGAAATACTATTTCTTTATGTAAAATGCGGATAATGTAACATCTGCATCAAAAAGCTGTCGTGAGGATTTAGAAATAATGAATATGAAATGCTTAGCATAGTGCTTGACACATAAATAAGCACTTAATAAATATTAACTCTTCTATCATCAATGTTTCTATGACTCTTGCCACTACAAATTCACCACTGGGTTTCATGCAAGTGATTATCTATTTGGGCATCTGTTGGAATAGATGAGTTCTCTCTCATCTCTGTTTTTGTGACTCCCCAGTTCGGCTCTCTTCCACCTAAGATCTATCATGGACTTCCACAGCTATTGGGTGACCTAGCTTCCATCCCTAGATAGGTAGATGGCAAACATCCCTTCTAAGGTTATAATTATATATACAAATTCAGTTATGCTTAGGTCTTAAGTAACAACACAGTCTGTTGAAAACAACCTAAATTTTTCTCATAATCCATAATTAGCTGCTTAAACTCAAGACCCTATCTGATGCCTTTTCCTTCTGGATCATCCCCTATGATTACAGGCTGTTGATTTCGTTTGCCCAGCTTCTCTTCCCTGTTATCCCAGAAAATAGTTTAAAAAAAAAAAAAAAGGAAAAGAAAGAAATTTCTCTTTTCCCTTGTTTCAGGAGCTACTCCACTATTCTCTGTGTAGACACTAATGTCTATGGAGACTACTGAAGTTAGGGTAGCTCCCAGGTTTCTAGAAAGTGAATCTTGCTCTTTGTGTAACCATCCTAGATAAGTTTCTGTCTCCCTTCTATATCCTGGATCCTGACAGTCTTTCTCAGTGATCACTGTCCCCAGTCTTCCACTTCCCTTTGAATTAATAGGAAACTGAGCACAAAATTGGGATTATCCGATGGTTGAAGTAGACCCTGTCTGTGACTCTGAGACACAAAGGGGCTCATTCTTCCCTGGCCTTTGCTTTGTACCTAGATTTTATCCAAGGAATTGTTTGCACATCCAGTCAACTGGAGGGGTCTGTAATACCTGAATGGTCGCACGTTCTTTGGAAGCTCTCAGGGCACCTGGAACTTCCTGTCCAACTTCCTTCTGGGGGCTTTCCAAGGAAAGGCTGCTTCCCTCTCTCTCATTTCTGATGTTCTCTTTTTCAGTCTTTGTTCTCTTTGGTTCCCAGTTTTTGAGGATTCTGTGAGGTGACCCAGTCAGGTGGAGGCTGGCTAAGAATTTACCTGAGACAACAAAGGGGATAGAAGTTTTGTTGAATATACCGCAAGGTACCAGTGGGCAGGAGAGCAAAGGAGAGGCTAGGCTGTCTGCCAAGAGGCAGTGATGGGGATGGGGGGGGGGGGTGCTGTAGTTAAGGTGGGAATGAGGAGGTATGGAACAAAAGGAATTTTCCTTTTTTGGTACCGTGTCTGGTTTTAAGTAGCCCATTGGTCAGCTAGGGTTTATGGCTGTTTTGAGGTGGGTCACCTAATGGGCCTGTGTGGGTTGTGAACTGCTGTGTGTGGTTTTGATGCTTCCTTTGCCTCTTCAAATGGTGCTTATTTTACTTTAAGTATGTCTTGTAATTTTTTCTTGCTAGCTAGACATGACGTGCTGGGCAAAAAAGAACTGCTATAAATAGTACTTTAGTAAGGTGGTAGTGAAGTGTGGGGGAGGGGAATCATCCTGTAGTGCTATGTTTGGGTCTCAGTGAGCCTGTGCCTCTGGACTACAAATCTCATAAATGTTTCTCTCCTTTTTATTTATTTATTTTTTTAAAAAAGATTTTATTTATTTATTTGACAGAGAGAGATCACAAGTAGGCAGAGAGAGGGGGAAGCAGGCTCCCTGCTGAACAGAGAGCCTGATTCGGGGCTCGATCCCAGGACCCTGAAATCACGACCTGAGCCGAAGGCAGAGGCTTAACCCACTGAGCCACCAAGGTGCCCCTCTCCTTTAAAAAAAAAAAAAAAAGATTTCATTTATTTAGTTTTGCATGCATGAGAGAGAGCCCAAGCACAAGCAGGGGGTATGGCAGAGAGAGAGGGAGAAGCAGGCTCCCCACTGAGCAAGGATGCAGGATTGTATCCCATGGTGCTGAGATCATGCCCTGAGCCAAAGGCAGATGCTTAAGGACCCAGCAACTAGGGTGCCCATCTCCTTTTCTTTTCTTTTTTTCTTTTTTTTTTTAAGATTTTATTTATTTATTTGACAGAGAGAGATCACAAGTAGACAGAGAGGCAGGCAGAGAGGGGGGCGGGGAAGCAGGCTCCCCGCCCAGCAGAGAGCCAGATGTGGGGCTCGATCCCAGGACCCCGGGATCATGACCTGAGCCGAAGGCAGAGGCTTTTACACACTGAGCCACCCAGGCGCCCCTCTTTTCTTTTTTTTTCCTTTATCCACTTTAAGTGAGACAGGATGGCTGTAGTGGGCTGGAGTTGGATATTTTCCTTCCCCAAGTCAATCAGGCTCTGATAAAACCCTAGCAGTTTAGACTCTGGTTAACTAGTTTTCTCTGAGGACAGGACTTATGAAGAACAGTGTTCTGTTGTATTTTAAAATGGTTCCTTCTCCCCTTCCCCTGCCAAAAGCCCAAGGAGATTTTTCTCTGATATTTATAGCAGGAACCTGATCGAGCACCAGGAGGTAACTCTCACAGTATCATGGAGCCCCTCTATGACTGGGTCCCCCTTGGAGTTTTTAACTCTCAGAGTCAATTACAGTTCAGGTTTCCCTAGAGGGCACTTGTGCCCCCAACAGAGTCTGCTCCCAGATCTCTGCTCCTGTTAGGGTCATATTCCCCTGTTTCCAGTCTTGAGAGCAGTGGTTTACACCGTGTCTTCCCCTCACTTACAAAGAGGTGTGGGACAGAGTGGCTACTTCTAAGCACCTTACTGCTGGAACCAGAAACGTGAAGAATTATGTTCTCTTTTTAACTAATTTTTAATTTTAAAGTAATAAATGAATAAATCATCCTTGAAAAAAAAATTAGTGTGTAAGGACCTATTTAGCCAGAGCGACCCCTCCCCATCTTACAGGCTACCTTTTATTGGGTAAACCTGCAACCCATGTCTTGGTATCTCAACCCACCGTGATTATGTGTATCTTGCTGATTGGCTAGTTTCATCCAGTCTGGTGACGTGTTATTCAAGATTACTCCATACTAGGAACCGTTACAAATAGTACTTTCTGGGAAAGCTTAGTCAGTTAACATATTCAGTGTGAATAATAAGATGGTCATCCTTCCCAAGATGGAGTCATTTTGGTTTGGGCAAGACCTTCTCACTGTTACAAACAGTACTTTGTACTGATTAGATGTTTCCATCTGGACTGACTCGTCCTTGTATTCTGGGCTCTGTTACCAGGAACCTATAAGATGGGGAGGGGTCGCTTTGGCTAAATAGGTCCTTACAAGTGAATTTCAAATAAGGAGAGTCTTCTTTGTATTCCATCCACAGCCTTATTCTTCTCTCCCCCTCCATGAGGTCTGTACTTTTATCATGTTATTGTTCATTCTTCTAGACTTTATATTTGTATACATATATTGGAGACCTTTATTAACATATGTAGATTTACCTAATTATTTTAAAGATTTTTTTTTATTTGAGATAGAAAGAGTGGGAGAGAGCAAGCACAAGCTGGTGGGGGGCAGAGGGAGAGGAAGATGCAGACTCCCCGCTGAGCAGAGAGCCCCAGGACCCTGATATCATAACCTGAGCAGATGTTTAACTGACTGAGCCAGCCACGTACCCCAATTTACCTAATTTTTTTAAAGTGCTGCAGTAATCCCCAGTATGGCTGCTCTTGGCTTTATTTAGCAACTTCCTTTTGACAAATATTAAGGATACCTCTGTCTTCAGGAAATATAGTTGTGCTAAATGAAAGAAGCAGGGCCACAAAGGACCACATATTGTATGATTCCATTTATATGAATATCCCTAAATAGGCCAATCATTAGAGACAGAAAGTAGATTAGTGGTTTTCTGGGCTGGGAAGGGGTGGGGGGAGACAGTGTTGAGGAGTGATGGCTGAGGGGCTCGGGGTTTCTTTTTTTAAAAATATTCTAAAATTGATTGTGGTGATAGATGCACAACCCTGTGAATATACTAAAAGCCATTGAATTGTACACATTAATCAATTAATTGTATGGTACATGAACTATATCTCAATAAAGCTGTATAAAAGAGGAAGAAATATAGTAGTCATCTCATTAGGTATGCTTCATCAGGACTAATTAAATTAGAAGCAGCCTCCAGGGACTACCTAATAGTGCTGGTGGTTTTTAACCTCAGCTCATCTACACAGATGGCATACTCTGTGACAAGCCTATTCTCTTTAGCAGTTAAAGTTTTGCTAGGTTTCAGCCATGACCTTAAACTTAAGTAACTGTCCCAAGGTTATGCATATCTGCTGCCTTAAAGTCAATGTCCTTCCTACTATATCATGCTATCTTCTATGTATTTTAGCCTTGAGGACTCTCAAGGACCTGAGGGCTCTTTGAGGTCAGGGGCCTTAGTCACTTAATCTCTTGTGTTGGCCCCCGCAAGCAGGGTGCTTCGCACACAGTTTGTTCCTCATGCATGCTGGTAGAAACACATTCTTAGAATTCTGTACTTTATCTGTTCAGGTCATGCCTGAGCATGGCCCTGTACCACTTTAAGGCATCTGAGTTCCTGCGGTTGGGGGGGGCGGGCAGGGACCCTTTGTCTAACTCCAAGAGGGGGATTTTCTTTTTAAAGAGGTTGTTAGGAAGAGTCTACAGGGAAATGTTAGGAAATTAAAATCTGTAGAATCAGCATGAAGGCTGCTTACGAATTACATTAGTCATGGAAGGTGAATTCATTCTCGAGAAAGCAGAAAAGTGGAGAGATGGGGAGGATGCAGTTGGCAGGAAGAAATGACAAGTACAATAGTTAACAAAGTACCTTCAGAAGGAAGAATCCCAGCCTCAGTCATCCCTAGTGCACATAAGCATGTGTGGATCAGAGAAAATTAAGAGTAGTGGCCAAAGCAGAAAGAGGAACATTGAGAGATGGCTATATGTTCATAGAAACAAATAAAGCTGATCTCTGGAACGCACAGATGCTATCCCTAGACAAAAAATAAATCAACTACAGCATCTTGTCTCAGTGGAAGGGAGATATATCTGCAAAGCAGTTTGTTTTGAAATTAGAAGACCAGGTAAGAACAGAAAAGGAATAAAAGAATTCCCTTCTTCTGGATTAGAACTCTAGGACTTGGAGTCCAGAATAGATGGACCAAAGTCCTTGTGTGATGGACAGCTCCAAAAATAAGCCTGGCCTAAGTTCCAGTGCCTGAAGTGATTCAGGTGCCTCTAAAGAGCCTCCAGTGCCTAGCAGTCACCTTGCGGGGATTTTATGGAACTTTGTTTTGGAGGCATCTTTGTAAGTCCTCAATTCTTTTTTTTTTTTTTTAAGATTCCATCTATTTATTTGAGAGAGAGACAGAGATAGCAACAAAGATTGCAAGAAAGAGCAAGAAAGAGCACAAGTGGGGAGGAGAGGGAGAAGCAGGCTTCCTGCTAAGCATGGAGCGAGATGCGGGGCTCCATCCCAGGACCAGGGGATCATGACCTGAGCCGAAGGCAGATGCTTAACTGACTGAGCCACCCAGGTGTCCCACAATTTTTTTTTAAGATTTATTTATTTATTTGAGAGAGAGTGAGAGAGTACGCAGGAGGGGCTGAGGGAGAGATAGAGAAAGAAAGAGAGAGAGAGTCTCAAGCAGACTCCAAGCTAAGCATGCAGCTTGACATGGGGCTTGATCTCAAGACCCTGAGATCACCACCTGAGCCGAAACCAAGAGTTGGACACTCAACTGACTGCACCACCCAGGCACTCCTGAATGTCCTTGATTCTGCTTGTCATTTCTTCATCTCATGAGATAAGTCAGTAGTCCATGCATCTAGTAACTTAAAAATTGGAGTCTAATTTCTGGAGTAAGTAAATCTTGAATTCATTCATAGGTGTACTGTGGACATGTTAGGGAACACAAGTCAGTTACCAGTTTTTCTCTTCCTCCATTTCTGCCTTTGTAACAGAGATAATGTAGTTTTCTTAGTTATCTCAGGATAAATGCTTGCAAAAATGTGAAATTATTTTACTCCCTTGAGATCTATTTGACAATCGTTCATTAAATATTGGTCTTCTTTGTGCAAGGTACAGGGCTTGAGTCTGTGCAACATGATCCCCATGCTTAATCCACAGGATTATTGTACCAGGCAGCAAATGAACCAAGCACTGACATTCGTTAGGTCTTTTCTACTTTCTTTTCTAGAAATATCTCTCCTGGAATCAGACTCTGGAATTTCCTGACTTTTCCAAGTTTAGATAATAAATCTTCCATTGCACTAGTATAACTTAATGCCTTTATTTGCCTGAATTATATTTTAAAGAGAAAGTTATACAGTCCCACTGTGCTCAGTGAGGCCACAACATATTCAAGCATATTTCATTAGATTTATACCCTTGAGGTTTTACACTGTACAGTACTAAGAACTTTAAACATACAATAATTAACACTAAACAGTTGAAAACAGAATCTGGGAAGGAATAATATTTTCTAAATTGGACAGGATTTATTTCAAGCCTTAAATTTAGAGTCAGAAGATGCAAGGTGCAGTTTGAAAGAAGGGGCTCCAGTTGACCTCTCCCGGTTCGTGGTCTACCCAAACCCTCAACCCCATCTGTGGCCATAAAGTCACAATGTACAAAAGGCTGCTTCTATGGTAACCATCTGATGGCTCTGCATTACATGAAAAGCAAGGGAATCAGTAGATGAGGGTTGACCAGACAAAACAATGATTCCAACTACCAGGTCCCCACTAACTGCTGGTTTTCCTATTCTAATGACCAGGTCTGGTGAGCAGGGAGGAAGAAAGGTTCCCTAGTACCTAACACAAAGACAATTAAGAGTTAATTAATTACTTACTTAACAATTTATTATTATAAACAAAACAGTGGTGCCTGGGTGGCTTAGTTGGTTGACATCCTACTCTTGATTTCAGCTCAGGTCATGTTCTGAGGGTTGAGAGCTGGAGACCTGTGTCAGGCTCTGCACTTAGCACAGCATCTGCTTGTCCCTCTCCTTCTGGACCTCCCCTCATTCCCTCTCTCAAATAAATAAATAAAATCCTTAAAAATAAGAAGAAGGAGAAGAAGGAAAAGAAGAAGAAGAAAGTTCACATAAGCAGACATTCATTTGAGTACCTACTGGGTACAGTGTAACAAACTATGTGATGTGGCCATAAAAGCAAAGGCAGCCATGCCATGTAGATAGTACCAGTAAGGGCCAAATCATGGACCATGAGCTGAACAAAGAAAGATCAGGTATGTGGAATAAGGCTACTTAGAGGAAGAATTCCTTCAAGGATAAGGAATGTTTGGATCTCGGGGTGCCTGGGTGGCTCAGTGGGTTAAAGCCTCTGCCTTCGGCTCAGGTCATGACCCCAGGGTCTTGGGATTGAGTCCCGAATCAGGCTCTCTGCTTGGCAGGGAGACTGCTTCCCTTCATCTCTCTCTGCCTGCCTCTCTGCGATCTTGTGATCTCTGTCAAATAAATCTCTGTCAAATAAATAAATAAATAAATAAATAAATAAAATATATAAAAAAAAAAAAGGAATGTTTGGATCTGGCTCTGGGAGGTGGTGAGGGACAAGGAAAGAGTAGATTTGGTAGAGGATTCCATCTGCCAGGAAGAACCCTTGCAGAGAGAGCAAGTGGGCATATGGAGAATGGCAGGAGATGCCAGTGAGATATAAAAGTCTCAGAGAAGACTCAGAGGTCCAGAGAAGACCTCTTAGTACTTAGGTGGACTCAATAAGCAATTGGGATCATGTTGGGTCCTTAATTAGGAGAGGAGAATACACAGAAGTGGTGTATCAGGAAGTTTCTTTTGCAGAAGCTCTTTGGGGGTCAGTGCAGCAGGAGGATCCAGGAGGCAGGAAGGTCTTCTGGGCATCAGCCCTGGTCTTAGTCAGAGACTGGGAAGCTACCCTGGAAGAGATGAATGGGGAAGATTCCTAGGTAGATGAGACATCTGTGTAGTCCTGTTAATACCCTCCTTTACCACCCCTCATCTTCACACCCTGAAGCCTGGTCGCATGCAGAACAGACACGTATAGCAAAGCACAGGCTTGATAAGTAATTAGAAAGAGGACACTTGCTGGTGGAGACCAGGAAAGACTTCATGGGATAAATCAGGAAAGAGTATTGAATTTTGATGGGCACAATGGTACTTGAGGAAGAGGAGAGAGAATGAGAAGGAATGTAGATCTGTAGGAAGAGAGGTAGTGTTTCATCTTGGTTCAAAATGCTATGATATGTTATAGTTTAATTAAATTTATACTTTATAATTTAAGTGTGTAATTTAAATTTGTAATTAAATTATAATTTATATTTCAGTTAAAGCTAGAGAAGGACAGAAGAATGGAAAGCTAACTAGATAGTCTGACTTACTTTATTTATAACAGCTTTTTTGAGATATAAGTCATGTAACCATAAAATTCACCCTTTTAAAGTATACAATTCACTGGTTTTTAATGGATTCACAGAGTTGTGCAAACACCACCACTCTCTAATTTTAGAACATTTTCATCACCCCAAGAAGAAACCACATCCATACCCATTGCCAATAGTTTGACCTATTTTTAATTTAAAACTCACAAACTCATTGCATAGGAACCTTGAATAACTCTCATTAATCTTTGAGTCCCATGTCCCTGCTGCTCCACAGAAAAACATCCTGATGTGGCTAGGCTGTGGGGATGTCCTCAAGGGATGGAAAGGGAGCAGTTGGGCCCGGGGGAAAGAGAACACAACCAGGGTCAGTGTGTAGAGCAGATAACAAGGCAGCTCTTCTCCCAGTAGCTCTGGGAGTGTGAGAACCTCACAGGACAATCAGGCAACTGCTCTGTCCCTGCAGACCTTCTGAGGCTTGACTGAGCAAGAAATAATTCCCCCTTACCTGCCTTTCCTCCGTGGAGCAGTGGAGTGTGCTGTTCTCCCCCTTTCTGCCATGCAGCTGCTCAGTGCCAGATCCTGAGCTAGGGACTTTCTCTGTGGTGTCTCCCAGAGATCCTTTCATCCTCATACCGGCCCTAATGAGGTAGAAACAGCTATCCCTCTTCGTTTGGAGATTAACAAATGTAACGTCATAGAGTTAAAGTAGCTTGCTCGGGATCACTTGCCTGGTAAATGCTAGACCTGATTCCAAACCCAGGACTCCAATCAGGACTCATTTAGCATCTAGATCTTTACTGCCTCAGTGGGTTCAGCATCCTTCTGAATCCCTCCTGGCACCCCAGGACAAAGAACCAGGGTAGAAGAAAGTCTATTGCTCAAGTCTGATAAAAGCACTATGGTGACTAAGGTTATAAAAATTTTTGAACCCTTCACTAATGTTTTTGAAAGCAATGTGGTCTTCCCAGCAGTGTCTTTTCTGTGTTAGCCCTTTGCACATCTGGCATGCTAGATCCCAGATGTGTGATTTTCATCCCATGTGGTGGGGGCCACAGTACTGGGGATCCTGCCGGTTCAGCTGTTCTCGGGAAAGCCTGTTTCTTTGACAGGGCCTGCAGGAGGTGGCTAGTGGTGGTTTTGTAGCCCCTGATTTATTATTGTCTCTGGCCAGAGACAAGTGCTACGTAATTGGTACACACACACGCACACATGCACATGCACACACACATAGACGTACCCCATCCATTTGGAGAGGAACACGAAGAAGGAAACATTCACAAGGCATCACCATTGATTTCTCTTTTCTCCCAGATCAACTGGTCTGACTTCTCCCTGTTGCCTCCTTTGCCTGTGGTCTGTCAGCTGGAGGTGATGACAAGGAATATTTCAGACTCTTTCCCCATCTGCTCCAAACACCGGGAAGCTGCAGGCCTGCTTCCCTCCAGGCCAGCTTAGAAATCCTGGTGTCAGGATAGAACAGGCTTCCAAAAGCCAACCACAGAACATTTAATACCTGTGCAAACTCCACGTAGAATTCATATGCCATAGGGTCATGGCTTTCTGAGTGTTTCCATGACATGGTATTATTACACCCCAGATCTCTCACCTCATATGTCACTCAAGCATTCTCTGTCAGGAAACGAAGGATAAACATCCAAAAAGAAGATTAATATTAGAGAGACTAAAAGAGTAAAGTTCACCCAAACCATATGGTTCAGCTCAGAAGGGATGTGTGTCAACCCTTTTCTCTATCCCTTCACCCCTGCCTTCCGCCTCATCTTGCCTCACACTCCAAACAGGAATCCCTGTACAGCAATGGTGCGGGGCTACCTGCGTCAGAGTCAGGAAACTTGTTAAAAAGACAGATTCCTGGGAATCATAATTTTTTGGACATGACTTGAGAAGCTCCGTTTCACAAGCCCCCAAGAGATGTTTGTAAATGGCAGGTCCCTATGTGACTTCCCCAAGAAGCAAACCACCTACCCCTGTTTGAGTACATTTTGTCATGTGGAACTCCCTACTTCCTTGGACAGCTAAGTTCTCCTTTATTGGGCTGAATTTGACCTTCTGTTACCTCCCTTTCATGCAAGAGCCTTAGCTCAGACCTTTCTGTGTCCCAACTCAGGAAGCAGAAATCTGAATCCACCCACTGGACTGGCATAGGCAGTCAAGGCCGGGCACTGAACAACAAGGTTTTGACCAGCCATGGTCTTGCAGAAGGCCTGGAGCTGAGTGTCTTGGTTGTAAACCCAGCCTCTGGACCCCTGTCAGGGGCAAATCCTGGCTATATACCTGTGGGCAAGATGCTCCTTCTTTCTGTGACCTATTTCTTCATCTGCAGAACAAGGACAGTGAGCTAAGATTTGTGAAGATTAAATAAAATAATACACATAAAGCACAAGAGTGCCTGTTATGTATTAAGTGCTCTCTAAGTATCATCATCATCATCATCACCACTCAGTGAGAACAGGACAAGGAAAGAAATCCTTCAAGTTTTGCCTGCTTCTTTTTTTCCATTCTAAACAACAACAAAAAAGTTAAAGGATATAAGGTTGTTATGTTGACCATGAGAACCAGTCGCTCTCTGCTGAGTACTAAGTAAAATAATGTGGCCAGCATTCAAAGCAGCACTCATAACTAATTGCTATTTGTGGGGCGACTACGCATGCCAGCACTTTGCCCAGCATTGCCCCGCTTTGTTTCTGTGATAATTATTAATACTCTCAAAGATCTCTGTTTGGACAGCAAACTGTTAAGTTGCCCCAGACATAAGATATTCAGAAGACTTTCAATATAGGTTGGAAGCATTAAGCCAGGTTACTAAGAGAGTTTGTGAAATCTCTTCTTTGGAAATATTTAAAACATGCCCATCTGTCTGGGATGATTTAGAACAACTGCAAATAAGTACTCATTTATAAACCCCCAAAATGCTTTGTTTGGTTTGGTTTAACTAAACTGCCTTGCCCTGCCCCCAGGAGGCACGTAGGTAATAAAATTAATGGAAACAACATTCTTAACTACTCAAGTCACCAAACAAAAATTGCAAAAATTGCTTTGTGCTGTGGGCTAGTGGATGAGCAACCATTATGAGCTTAGAGCCAGTAACACTATGCCTTACACTGTAGAAAAGAGATATGGGTGTGCAAGTTAACGAATGCTTGGACAGCTAGAAGTTTGAAGTAAGAATGTAGTCTACTACTTAGGTAAGAATATTGTAAGAATAGTTAACAGTGTACCGGGTACTGCATAGATAGTAACACATTTGAACTTACTGCTGTCATTAGACACATTTACAGATGAGAAAATGGAGTCACAGAGAGTTAGAGAACTTGCTTGAGTGGGTGGCAGCATCACAGTTTGTCCCTGGCGGTTTGCATCCTGAGCCTGTGTTCACCACTACTCTGCTGCGTGGTCCCCAGGAAGAGAGAACACTTTAGTGTCAATGAGGTGGGGGCAGTCGCTCCAGTTAGTTTGATCTGAGCTGGCTACTGGTGAGGGCAGACTCCCTTGCAACTGAGGAAAACAAATTGGTCCTCACCTAGGAATGATTGAAGAAAAATAGTATTCTAGAACTTTACCTTGAATCCTCATGATGTCCATGGAAGTTAGGTATCACCATTTTCATTTCACTGCTCAGAAAAGTGAGGGCTTAGAGAGGTTAAGGATTTTGCCCAGGACTCACTGTAAGTCAGAGGCAGAAGCAAGATTCTAACTCAGGAGTCCCGCCTGACTGGGAAACCCTGCTCTTAGGATCTGTGGGAAAGGGCTGCCATCACCACTAAGCCAAGTACACAGGTTACAAACTTGAATATAGAAAATGATCCTAGGAGAGTGTGTGTGTGTGTGTGTGTGTGTGTGTGTGTGTGCATGCACGCACAGAATAAGGAGAAGAAAATACAGCAGAAATGTCAACAGTGGTTAGCTAAGGGTAGTAGAATTATAGGTAATTTGTTTCTTCTGTATGTATTTTCTAAGTTTTGCGCAATGAATATGTATCTTTTTTAACAGCTTTATTGAGATATAATTTACATGCCAAATACTTTATCCAGTTAACACGTACAATCCAGTGGTTTTTAGTACCTCCACAGAATTATGCAACCATCACTACAATCACTTTTAAACATTTTCATCACCCTAAAACAATTCCGACGTCATTAGCAGTCACTCCCTATTTGCCCAGCCCCTCCAGCCCTGAGGAACCACTAATCTGCTTTCTGTCTCGATAGAATTACCTATTCTGGGCATTTCATGTAAATCAAATCATGTAACATATGATCTTTTGTTAATTGCTTCTTTCACTTAGTAATGTTTTCAAGGCTCATCCAGGTTGTCACATGTATCAGTACTTTATTTCTATTATTGCCAAAGAATGTTCTATTATGTGAATATACCACATTGTGTTCATCCATTCATCAGCTGATGCGCATTTGAGTTTTATCCATTTTTTGGCTATTATGAATAATCATGCACCAGTTTTTGTGTGCATATATGTTTACATACATAAATGTATGTAGCTATGAGTGGAATTGCTGGGTCATGTAGTAACTCTGTGTAACCCTAACCCCAGGAAACATATGATAGTTGGAGCAGGAAAAACTATCTTAAAATTGATGTTCCATGTCAGGCCTCTTATAAAGTCAAATCATCCAAATAACAAAAAGAAAAATAGAATAAAAAATAAGAAGCTTAGTCCTCAAGAGAGATTGATATGTGTATTGAGTCCTTTGTCTATTTATTCTACAAATATTTTTTGAGTATCTATCTATCTATTTAGGACCAGTGAATTTGAATTCAGATCTAATCACTGCCTTTTCAGGCTCTCTCTCGAAGGGTGTATGTGAGGATCCAATAGAACCAGGTGTTTTGTACACTGTAAATGTCGATTCAGCTATGAAGGAGTTGCAATAAGAAGGATCAGGGAGGCAAAGTCATCCTGAGATAGACCAAGAAAATGCATTCAGTGGAGAAGAAAAGGCCCAAGAGGCAGAGAGGAAGGTGGTGCCTTCTTGGGTACAGGACCAGGCTTTGGTCTCAGGCTGCTCAGGTTTTATCAGGAGACCCTAAAGGGAGGACAGGGCCCACGACCATCTGTGAGGTACATGTCAGGGCAAAGACAAGTCCCGTGTGGCTTTGCTCCTTTGTCCAACTGCTCTTTATCCTGATCAGATCTGGGTGGGAGAAGAAGACAGTACATACAATCACACTTGAAGGAGAACTACAGGCTCACCAGCAAAGGAACAGAGAGAAGGAAGTAGGTTGTGACATCAGGCTCAGTACCTACACAGCTGTCGTGGTTGAGTGAGATTTTCAAGGAGATTTGGGGATGTGACTGACGGTAATGGTAAGCGTAAGGGGGCAGAGGCGGCCAGGGGATTTAGACAGAGTGGATGAGGTAAGCATGGATGAAATGGGATTGTTTCCAGCTCTGCACTCCCATTTTTCAAAACCTTTCAATAGTCTGTACTACCTATAAAGTGAAGCCCTTAGTGAGGCATCCGAGACCCTCCATGGTCTGACCTCAGCTTAATTCTCCACCCTCATTCACCCCTGCTCCCCTTCAGTACATCCAGCCACACTGAATTATTTACCCTCTCACAACTCCAACCAAAATTCAGTCTTTGTCTGGAATTACCTCCTTTACTCTCTGTATATCCAAAGTACTGCCAGTTCTTCAAAGTCCAGCTTCCAAACCATGTTTTCCACAAGGACTACCCAGAACCTGCACACCCCCCTCCCAGACAGAATTAGTCTCAGGAAGTGCCTAGGTGACTCAGTCGTTTAAAGTATCTAGATCTCAGCCCCACACTCGAGTCCACACTGGGCATAAAGCTTACTTTAAAAAAAAAATTAGTCTCGGACTTCATAGGATACATACCATGTTTAACCCATACAAGGCCTCTCACATGTTGTCTTTACTTCTCATTAGAGGATAGACCTCTCAAATTTACCTGCCCCTGATATAAAGTCTGGCTCATAATACATATTCAATAAATATTTGTTGGATCATTGAGTGCATGAATTAGTGGAACAGAGGTGTGGACAATGGAAGAGAAAGGAGGACTTGAGGGATGTGAGGATAGACATACTCAGGTTAGTGCCAGTGTAGGAAAGAAGGCTTCATGGAGAGATGACTGGAGCTGTGCTGAGTGAAGTACAATTAGATGGGAGTAGAGATTGATGATGGGGTGTAAGAGCAGGCAACGAGGAAGGGAATATACACGGCAAAAAGTAAGCTCTACCTTAGGGGCTCAGACTTGAGCTAAAGGACAAATAGACAGAACTGGTTTTATTCCCAGAAATGAACTCAGATGCCTACAGGGGCTAGCCATGGGGCATCGATGATTAAGGAATAATGCATGTCCTATCTGATGGTATAGCCTCGGCTCAGCTCCAGTGGATTCTTGGAGGTGGGGCACCATGGACAGGTCTTGAAATGTTTTCAGGAGAAGCCAGAAATATGTGTTTTTTTGGTAAGATTTCCCCTCTGTGAAACACTACAAGCTACTTAGGGCTTTAAAAACTTTACTGAAACGTAATACATATGGAGAAGTGTATAGATATCCTAAGTGAATTTTCAATAAATTTTCACAATGTTCATGTAACCAATACTCTGATCGAGTATCAGAATGTCACCAGCAGTTCAGAAGCACCTCCCTGCACCCACAGGCTCCCTTCCAGTCTTTACTGTCTCAGCAGTAACCACTCTCAACTTCCTATATCAGAATAATTTTGCCGCTTTTATACTCTATATAAATGCAATCATGTAGTGCTTAATTTTGTGTATGTCTAGGTTTTTTCACTCAACATTATGTTTGTGAGAAACATCCATATTGTTGGATGTAGTTATGGGATTTTTCATTCTCATTGCTGCATAGTATCCCACTGTATCAATATACACATTTTATATGTTCATTCTACTGTTGGAGGACATTTAGTATTTACATTTTTACTATAACACACAGTGATGCTAGGAACATCTAATAGGTATCTTTTGGTGAGCATATATGCCCATTTTTACTGAGGATACCTAGGAATAAAGTTGCAGAATCATAAAATATGTATATGTCCAGGTTTGGTAGATACTGCCAAAGTGTTTGTACAGATTTGCATTCCCACCAGCAGTATATGAAAGTTCTGGTTTCCCTACAATATTGTCTACACTGATTTTTTTTCCATTTAAGGCATTCTTTTTTTTTTAGAGATTTTATTTATGTATTTGACAGAGAGAGATCACAAGTAGGCAGAGGGGCAGGCAGGGGTGGCGGGGGAGGGGAAGCAGGCTCCCCTCCTAGCAGAGAGCCCGACGCGGGCTCGACCCCAGGACCCTGAGATCATGACCTGAGCCAAAGGCAGAGGCTCAACCCACTGAGCCACCCAGGCACCCCCATTTAAGGCATTCTTCTAGATGTGTAGTAGTACTACATATTGTTTTGATTTATATTGACCTGACGAATAATGAAGCTGAATATCTTTCCCTTTGTTCATTGGCCATTTAGATAATCTCTTTTTTATATTAAAACTTTATCTTATTTTTTCAGTGTTCCAAGATTCATTGTTTATGCACCACACCCAGTGCTCCATGAAATACATGCCCTCCATAATACCCACCACCAGGCTCATCAAACCCCCCACCCTCTCAGATAATCTCTTTCATGAGGTGACCGTTCAAGCTATTTGCTCATTTTTCTATTGACTTGTCCATCCTTTCCTTAATATATTCTGGATATGAAGCTTTTGATAGATACATGTACTATGACTATCTTCTATTCAGTCACCTGCCTTTTTATTCTATTAATGATGCCTTTTGATAAACATAAGTTCTTAATTGTCCAATTATCAATTTTTTCTTTATAACCAGTATTTTTTGTGTTTTAAGAAATATTTGTATACTCCACTGTCATAAAGGTATTCTCTTATGTGTTCTCTAGAAGCTTTATTGTTTTATCTTTCATATTTAGCTCTGCAATCCATCTGGAATTGCTTTATTGTATAGTATAAGGTATGGTCAATAAACATTTTTCCGTATGGATATCCAATTTTCTCAACACCATTTATTGAAAAAGATCATCCTTTTCCCAGTGCTCTGCAATGTTGCCTTTGTCATAAAACAGCTTCTCAGAGATGTGAAGGTATGTTTCTGGATTCTGTATTACATTTCATTTGTTAGTTTGTCTATTCTTGCGTGAAACCCTTAGTGTCTTAATTATTCTATCTTTATAATAAATCATCATAACTGGTGGTATTGGTCTCTTCCAGCTTTTGTTTCTTCTTCAAAATTACATTGGATATTTTTGGCCTTTTGTACTTTCACATGAATTTTAGAACTAGCTTTTTAATTTCTGCAAAAGAACCCCCTGAAATTTTTATAGAAATTGCATTAAATCTATACTTTAATTCAGAAAGAATTTACATCTTTACAACTGTGTGTCTTCCATTCCATGAATATGCTAAATCTCTTCATTTATTTAGATTTCTCAGTTCCTCTCAATAATGTTTTGTGGTTTTCAGGGTAGAGGTTAGGTCTTACCTACTTTTTATTTATACTTTTATTAGATATATTTTATATTGTTGAAGTTATATATTTCTTTAAAGTTTTATTTTCTTTGTAGTTTTTGTTGGTATATAGCAATCAAATTGATTTTGTATGTTGACCTTATAATTTGTGATCTTGCTAATTTCACTTAATTCTAATAGTTTGTAGATACTTGTAGATACTTTTCTACATATACAATAATATTGTCAGCAAATAATTGTAATTGTATTTCTCCTATTCTGATTATTACCCATCTTTGATTAGGGCCACCTATTTGCTAAAGAAGTATGTTTATAGAAGTGATCTACTATTTCCATTAGAATTCGTTGTTCATACATCCTTCTACCACATTCATATTCCTTTTGCTCTGGAATTATATATACTTCTTCCTCTGTTCTCTGCATTCTAAGGGTCAGTGTAGCTCACAGTAAATTTCTTTAGACCCTCTGTTACTATCTGGCAAACTCACTTTTCCTTTTATCAATACCACTCTGTTTTCACTAGAAGTGTATGTGATAAACAATAAAAGTGAGAAGTCAATATTATTTCTTGTTCAGCTCGGTCTTTTCTGTGGTATGGAGCTGTCTCTATTAGGGACACTCTCCATTTCTCTGGTGGCCTACCTATGCTCTTAGATTTCTTAGTGCCAACAAGAGTATGCTTTTAAGACTGACTTTATTTTACCTAAAACAAACAAGCCTAACATTTGGAAAGGATGCTAATTATGGTGTATGGTGCTCATTATTGTATATTGTGGTTGTTTCCATGATAATGGACCTTCTTAATGCTGTTTCCATTCTTTTTGTTTTTGTCACTGGGTTTTGAAGGAGGAGAATAAAGTTAAAATGCGTTTATTACATCATCTGCAACCAGATGTCCCCTTTCACTTTTCCCCCTTCACATTTTAAAAAACTAAAATTTATAGTTCTTTATTATAAACATTATACATGGTCATTGTAGAAAGTATAGAAAATAAATGGAAATACACAGAAGAATCGTTAAGAATAGAATAGTGTAGACTTATTTGCTTGAGGCAAGAGCAGCAGAGACTTTGGTATAACTGCAAGACAAGAGGTGTTAATGGACAAAAGAATCCCTGAGAGAGCCAGACTGTGCCAAAACATACAGCCCTCAAAGGGGAATTTAGTTAGACAAATCCACAGGACAAGCCGAGTGTGCAAACATAAACAGCCCTCAGAGGGGAGATCTGGTCAGGCAAACTCAGACAAGGCCTTGCAGGAAAGCAGAGGCTACAGAAAAGGCAGAATGTGCAAACAGCACCACTCAGAGGGGAGGCATAAAGAGGGTGGAATCCCAGGCATTAGAGGTGCTGGACGACTTATTAAGTTACATTTCGTTCCCTGGGGCTAATGTTGAATCATTCCCAGTTAAAGATTCATTGAATGCATTTTGCTAAATGGCTCAGAGGGGGCATGGCTTCCCCAGAGAAGACAGAGCTATTATTGTTGGAAGGGATCTCAGGGAGAGTCTAGGCCAATACCTCCCAAAGCATGGCCCATGGGCCACAACTGGCATAGGAAGTTATTTTAATGGTACAGAGATTTTCTTTTTACTTTAATAGTTATATTTATTTTAATTTGTGTTAGAAAAAAATTGTGACTAATACAGTGAAACCACAATTGCACAGATATCTTTATTTAGGTTGAGGCTAAATTTGGTGGTAATATAAGACCCGGACTAATTTAAAGAAAACTATTAAGCAAATAAAGTACAAGATTGAGCAGGTATTGCAAAAATCAGGGTTTGGGAATTCTGTTCTAGGGCAACCCTCTAACCTCAACTCAAGAGAAGAGACATGATCCACCCAAGGCAGAACCAAGACAAAAGCAAGTCTCTTAATTCCTAGAGCAGTGTGCCTTCTTGGGCAACTAACAAGGCTTCCTAGTTAATTTGACAGATTTCAAAGTTGGAAAAGTTTCTAGATATTCAACTTAGCTTTCATGTATAATTGAAAATAAACTCTATGTAGTGTGTAGATACATAGAATGACTATGTAGTCATTCACTTAATAAACATTACAAAGAATTGTGAGGAGTGATGTAAGGATTACTGAGATAAGATGGTGGGGTCCCAGACCACAGTGAACTTATAATTCTATGAGGAATTAGATGTTAAAGTACAAATAATTATTTAAGACACAATAAAGTAAGTGTAGATACAGTAATAAAAGAAAAGAATTATAGAAGAACAGAGGAAGAAGTGATTGTTTCCAGGTAGAGTCTGAGTGATTTAATGAAGTAGGTGCTACTTGAGTTAGGCTTAGA
Organism: Mellivora capensis; assembly: GCA_004024625.1. Classification (NCBI taxonomy): domain Eukaryota; kingdom Metazoa; phylum Chordata; class Mammalia; order Carnivora; family Mustelidae; genus Mellivora; species Mellivora capensis. Next base: position 26,559 of record PISX010014329.1, read on the forward strand.
TGAATGAATAGGATTTTAGTGTGCGAAATGAAGGAGAGGGTCTCAAAGAAAACACCTATTTGTACACCTATGTTTATGGCATAATTCACAATAGCTAAAATGTGGAGGCAACCCAAGTGTGCATTGACAAATGAATAGATAAACAAATGTGATATGTGTATCCGATGGGCTATTACTCAGCCTTAAAAAAGGAAATTGGGACATGTGCAACAACATGAATTTTGAGAACATCGTGCTAAGTGAAATAAGCCAGTCCTAAAAAGACAAAAACTGTGAATCCATTCATATGAAGTATTTCCAAGAATACAAAATCGCAGAGACAGAAAGTAGCTGCCAGGGGCTAGGTGGCTGCCAGGGGCTAGGGAGAAGAGTGAATGGGGAGTTATTGTAGAGCTTCCATTTTGCAAAGTAAAAAGAGTGCTACAGATGGATGGTGGTGATGATAGCACACCAGTTTGAATGTACTTGGTACCTCTGAACTGTACATTTAAAAATGGTTAAGAGAGGGGCACCTGGGTGGCTCAGTCATTAAGCATCTGCCTTCACATGGGGTCATAATCCCAGAGTCTTGGGATCAAGCCCTGCATCGGGCTTCCTGCTCAGCGGGAAGCCTGCTTCTCCTCCTCTCATTCGCCCTGCTTGTGTTTCCTCTCTGGAATAAAATAAAATCTTTTGAAAAATGGTTAAGAGAATAAGTTTTCTGTTTATATATTTTACCACAATTTTTAAAATGGAGAAAAAAAGGAAGGAAGAAAGAAAATTCTAGGCTCAAGTAAACAGCAGGAACAAGGTTGAAAGGTGCCTGAGTATGTGGTGAGTTTGGATAATGGCAACTAGTCTCATCTGATTGGAGACCTAGGTAGAGGAAGCAGTGTGTAGGATGTTCTGAGAGGTAAAACTTTAAGAACAGATGAGTCTGAATCTTGGCATCTCTTTATAGGCAGATTATACATGTTATAAGGAAAGCTCATCTAGGATATCTTGTTGGATCAAATAAGTAGTTTACACTTCTCATATCATTAAGTCTAAGATGTTGTCAATTGAATGACACACCATTATTTTATCCATCACAAAGGAAAAAAGAACTCTGAGTGTCCTATGGTTATGTCATTGATTGTAAGAAGCATCCTTTTTCCAGAGACGTTAAAAACATTAAAAAGCCATCTTAGAATTGATGAAATGTGGTAATTGAAGAATTTTGACAGGTTGAAAGAAGAGAAAAGCCTACCACACAGGGGTCCTTCTGCTTTTTATATACTATGTACTTTCTTTGATCATTCACATGACTTTAATCTCTGCCTCTAGGATAACTCATAAATCTTCATCTCCTGGCAGAATTTCTCCCCTTATAAGAAGACCTTTATGTCCAATTTTATTTCACTAGTTTATTTTACACTTATGCCATAACTGTCATGTGCCTGGCAGTATTCTGTTTTATATTAAGTGTCATAAAAACCCTGTGAATAAGTATTATTATTATTATTGTTCCTATTTTACATAGAGATTAAGTGACTTGCCCAAGTCACAGACCTAGTAAGTGACAGAACTAGGAAAGATGTGCATGAGAGACATTGCAAATCACAGGATTTGAATCTATAGTACCTGTCAACTGAATGGGGATGGAAGCTGAGAGAGAAGTAAGGTTTTAAAAGGGAAATGATAGGGGCGCCTGGGTGACTCAGTGGGTTAAGCCTCTGCCTTTGGCTCAGGTCATGATCTCAGGGTCCTGGGATCGAGCCCCACATCTGCCTCTCTGCTCAGCAGGGAGCCTGCTTCCTCCTCTCTCTTTACCTACTTGTGATCTCTCTCTCTCTGTTAAATAAATAAATAAAATCTTAATAAATAAATAAATAGAAGGGAAATGATAGGAAGAATCACTGCCTTAGCTCAGGCTGTTATAACAAAATATCACAGGCTAAATATCACTGGCTTAAACAACAGAAATTTATTTCTCACAGAAGAAGTCCAAGTGCCAGTAGCTTCAGTTCCTGGTGAGAGGCCCTCTTCCTGGCTTGTAGATGGCCACCTTCTCCCTGTGTTTTCACATGGTGGAGAGAGAATGAGCTCTGGTTTCTCCTCCTCCTCCTCTTCTTCTTCTTCTTCCTCCTCTTCTTCTTCTTCTTCCTCTTCTTTTTCTTCTTTAAGATTTTATTTATTTATTTGACAGAGAGAGATCATAAGTAGGCAGAGAGGCAGGCAGAGGGAGAGGAGGAAGCAGGCTCTCCGCTAAGCGGAGAGCCCAATGCAGGGCTCGATCCCAGGACCCTGGGATCATGACCCGAGCCGAAGGCAGAGGCTTTAACCCACTGAGCCACCCAGGTGCCCCTTCTCTTCTTCTTATAAGGACACTTATCCCATCAGGGGACCCCACCCTCATGACCCCATCTAAACCCAACCACCTCCTAAGGGCCCTACCTCCAAATCATTATTTTGGACTTTTGCAAAGTATCAGGAACTATTCTAAGTAGTTTATAAGTAATTGATCTTATCAAAAATTCTGTAAAGTAAAACTATTGTTCTCCTCATCTTATAAGGTTGAAAAAATGAGGCTCAGTGTTTTAAATAACTCATCTGAGGTCTCAATGTCCGTAAGTGGTATAGGCGATATTTAATCCCAGGAATTAAATTACTGATTCTAGAATCTTCAGTTTAAACCAGTACACTGTAAAATAATAAAGATGTTGAGAGTGCTAAAATGGAAGCTTAGGATCCTTGTGTCAGATGGCCTAAAACTTTGTAGTAAAATAGAATTTGATGTTGTCTGCTGTAGGTGGGCAAAAGAAGGTAAGGTTGGGGATCTCTATGGGGACACAGAGATTTGAGACTCTACTGTAAGAAATTCAGTATGGAACTAGTAAGAGATGAATCAAAAGATCCATATCCTCCTTACCTGCCACAGTGAGAGAAATATGAATATTATGGTAAGATTACTGTGCTTTTTTTCTTGACCCTTCCAAAATGTATCCAGATGCTGAAGTACTTGATTGAGAATTAAAGGTGGGGTAATGAGCCTAATGTCTCAGCTTCTCAGTGGGCTGAATGGGATTCCTATAATGGTATGCCTATGGCACTGTTGAAAGGAGCTCTTATTAAAAATTATAAGTATGCATCTCTGAATCTCTGAAATTATACAGGAAGATATTGGAGAAGGGGATTTGTCCACTCATTGTGGACATTATCTTTTTTTGTTGACATTCATTCACTAAGCCAGAGAATCAAGATTATAGTCAAAGTTTTATAAGAGCTATTAGATGTGAGTAATACATACATTCTTTTTCTCTGTGACCTTAAGGCTTATCTTCTTATGAAATCTATAACTTTTATTAGATCATAGTTTTTTGTGGGCATTTTTTTGTCTTCCTGTGAGTCCATCAGCTTTGGAAGACAAGGACTATGTGTTATCCTTATCTATTTTTCTAGTGTCTGGATTCCCCTCAGTGTGTAAATATGTCCTTACATTGAATTATTGTAGGGGAGAAAGAGCTCTTGTCCAACTTTTTGGAAATTATGTCTAGTTCAAATAATTCTGAATTTAAATGCATTCTTGGACATAGACAAGTCATTTTCAATATCCTCACTTTTAAGTGATTTGTGAAGACAATTGCAGTGTTTCAATAAATATAATGCTTCTGTGTAGTTTGGAATTTGACATATGCAGCAACATTAAAGGGGAGTAGACTTCAACTTTGAACAATTAAATTTTAATAATTAAACCCTGATGTAGTGTTATAAAGATACCCTAATGTTCAAGACTTTTTAACCATAATTGAAAAGTAAAAAACTAATTTTTCCAAGTACAATGACTCTGAACACTTGTTCCATACTAAATCATAACATTAAAACTCTGTTTTTAAAATTATGTGATGGGAACTAATGAAACATTCTCTACTGAGTCATCCAAATCCTAAATAAGAATTATTTCTAGGAGAACAGCTATTCCTCTTCTTCACATTGTCCTTTCTTCTCCCTTATAATTTGATACAGTTTCTAGTATAGTCCTCAAGTCTATACAACCTTAAATTTAATTATCTTGATATTTCCTTTTTACATCTAGAATCCAATTATATCATGGTGGATGCATTTGAAATGGCTGTGCATTTCAAACTTGCTGTTTCCTAACTGGATTATAAGTCTTAATGTGCTATGGTTTAGTTGCTTTTGTTTACTTAATTTTCTTGCTGTTTAACTTTCCTTCTGTCTTGCAAACTGTATTCTCAGAGAGCAAACATTATCTATTTAAGTTATTTATGTGCTTTTGAAGGAGTTTATGTTTTATATTTTTCGTTTACTGCTCCAAGATCCTTTGGACTCTGTTTTTTATTCATGTAGTCTATTTTTTAATGCTTCTTTTGCTCCCTTCATATGCTCTTGATTTGCTCAAAAATGTGCTTAAGACACACTTGTAAATGATTTTAGAGAATGGTCAAGCCAACCGTAATTGCATTTGGCCCACTACATCTTCATGGTCCAGTAATTGTCAGGGTCACAAGCCCTTTACCACATGGGCCAGTTTGTGTCACACTGCTTTACAGATCACAGACCTTGCTCATGACCTTATTCAAAATTCACACAAATGTATATTTTTAAGCACAAGAAAAACTAGGATAAAACATATGCATAAATCCAGATCCAATCCCACTACTAAAAGAATGGTTTAATGTATGTGCCCTGTCATTGATGGCTTCTTCAACTAACACATGTTTTTGTTACTCAATAAAAAATTACTGACTTCTTCCTATGTTCTACGTGCACTTTTAGTTCTCGGAGACACACAGCAAACAAAAGAGACTATTCCAGCCTCATGGAATTTTGATTATTTTAGACCCCAACCCCAAACATAGATAATTAACATAATAACTAAAAGATATATAATATGTTGCCTAGAGAAAATGCCCAGGATTTTTTAAAAAGCAATAGAAGGTATCCGAGAGAAGGTAAAATTTTACATAGAGTGGCATCTCTGCAAATATCTGTTGGGTACCTGCTCTGTTCCATGTATATGGTAAAAAGCCAAACACAGTTCTTGCCTTCAGGGAGCTCATACTCCTATAGGTAAGACAGATATTGTACAAGCAATTACCAGTCTGATGAGTGATCTTAAAAGGTAAGAGTAGAGTACAACAAGGTATTATAAGATGTCAATCTGAGAGTCAGGGAAAATCCCCTTGAATTTAGCTAGGTGACAATGAGGAAGCTGAGTCAAAGTATAGTTTTAGTTATAGATTTCAGGGGGCTCTTAGACATCACTCTTCCCAAATTTGCCATTTCAGATATAGGAAAATTAAGTCTAAAAAAGATAAAATTATTTGCCCAAGCTACACAGTGAGTTAGGGATAGGGTTAGGACTAGAACCCAGAACCCTGAGGATGAAAGCGTCACAGGAAAGGGATTTTCATTTTTCTTCATTACCGTATTCTTAGTGCCTGGAACACTAAACATTGTTGAATCAAAGAATGAATAAATTGCCTGATTGGCTTGTCAGTGGTTTTTTTCTCCCACTCCGTAACAAACCTCATACATAATACTCTATGAGGCCAAAAGGACTGAGTGTGATATGTGAAGTAAAAGAGGTACATTCCCTGTCCTTCAATAGTTTGTCACATTAGACCAGAAGGTCTCAAACTTTTTGGTCTCACATACCCTCTACACTCTTAAAAAGTATTGAAGAACACAAAGACGTGTGGGTTATATATGTCAATATTTACCTTATAGAGAAAAAAAAGTAAATATATATTAATACATTCAAAAATAATAATAAATCCCATTATATGTTAACATAAATAACACTTCTTAAGAAAATAGTTACATTTTCCAAAACAAAAAAAAAATAGTGAGAAGAATGACATTGATTTTTTTTTTAGTTTTGCAAATCTCTTTGTGTCTGGTTTCACAGAAGTCAGCCAAATTTTCATCTACTTCTGCATTCAGTTTGTTGCAATCTGTTGTTTTGGTACTATATGAAAAAAAATCTGTACTTATACAGACATGTATCTGGGGAAAATAGGAGGGTATTCAATAGCCTTTTCAGATAATTCAGATATTCCTATTTGATACTACACCAAAACTCAGTTGGTAGTAGTGATTTTTCAAAGGTTAATTGCAATGCAGAATCCAAAACTCTACCAATGAACTTTTCATACTGTGTTATGTTAAAATCCAGGGTCTGCCTTATAATTTGAATGGATCTTTTTATTCATGATGATTTTGTAGCGTCATTCATTGGTCATCTAGAAAATACTGGCTCGCTAAGCTATATAAATCTTCCAAATGTTATATTATTTCATTATATAATGATTTAAAAATCACCTTGTTGTTATCACTAGCAATCTCATGAGAAAAATCATTTATTATTGAGAAGCTGTCAGTCTCACAGGGGTAGATCCAAGTTCCAAAATTCGAATTTTTCACTTGAAAGTTTAAATTTTTATTATTGGCAGCAAATCCTGTCATTTCCCTTGAAGTGACCGACTCTGTTCATTTTGGAGGATATCTGCCAAAGTATCCAAGTCCGAATTCATGGTTTGTCTGTTAGTCATTCACTCAAGCAAAAGTTATGCTCTAAGAAGAAAGCAGTAAATTTAGCTCATAACTCAATCACATAAATGCTTCTTCTTGAGATAATGATTGTACTTCTAGTGTGTGGTAGTCCCAAGAAACTGAAGGAGGCAGAGGGGTGGGAGTCAGAGAAGGAAAGAGAAGGAAGTGGAGGGCAAGAGTGAAGATGGGAGGTATGGGGGCAGAGAGAGCCAGGAACAAAGAAAAGAGATACAGAGGTGACAAGGAAGAGGTGGGTGGAAAAGTTGCTGAAGTAAAATACCATCTAAACTCTTCTAATAACATGAGTAAAATGTTAAAAAAAAAATAGGATCATACAAGCAGCTTTATTTTTATTTTTATTTTTTTAAAATTTATTTTCAGTGTTCCAGAATTTATTGCTTATGCAAATAGCTTTCTTAACATGCTTTTTAAGGAAGGGTAGGCATCATGCCTTCACTTACCAGACTGTTAAATATTATGGAATTGATTTGTTGATAAGATGGTTTGACAAGAGAGGACCAGAAACATCTCAATCTCTCCACCACTTTCTTGAGCCTAATATTAAGTGGTTGCCTATTTCTTTCCCCGTGTACTGAGTCAGTAGTGCTGGATAATGGTATCCTGGTTCTCTGTTTGGTGCTGCTGCCACAGAGCCAGTCTATGTCACTGGCCAATGGTGGACAATTTAGATAAGATATTTCAAAGCGCAGTACTTGGCAGTACATAAGAAATCACCTGCTGTGGCCTCACCAATGTCTTCTCTATCCCCACAAATAGGCATGATCACTCCATTCACTTGCATTTCTCAAGAGCCTGCTCCAGCTTTTCACTTTTTCCATTAAGTTAAACCAAGCAGTTCTCTAGAGATAAATATATGTCCTTTATTAGGAAACACTAAGGCAAAATCAGAAGTCATCTTAATTAAGGTCAATTGTTCTCAATCTTGGCTACACATTTAGATCACCTGGAGAGCTTTTAAAAATTCCAATTCCCAGACAACATTCTAGACCAATTAAATCAGAGTTTTGGAGGGCAGGACCCATTTATCAGTATATTTTAAAGCTCCCCAGATGATTCCGGTGTTTAGCCAAAGTTCAGAACTATTGACCTGAGCCTTCTTAATGAGATATACTGGGGGACATTGCAGAGACCCAGGGAATTAATAATCTGCCTGTTCACTCTCAGCTGCCCCAAGAAATTAATGTACAGTGGTAATAAATATATTTCAAAACCTACTGGTAATATTAGGTAAACCAAGCTTCAGAAAAGTTCATGACTTTCAGGACCCATAGAAAGATGAAGAAAGCCCAGTGGAGGAGAAGGCTGATAGATACTTGACTTTGAGACAGCATTCTTTTTGGCTTCCCACCTACTCCCCCTGCTATACTTCATTTCTCTTTGCAAGCTCTTCTTCCTCTACCCATTCCCTAAATATGATATTCTTTAGGGTTCTTCCATAGGCTTATCTCTTTTCTTACTCTGAATATAGCCTATGTAATCTTTGCCCTCCGCATAGCTCCAATTACCATCTGTTCATCATTCATGTAGATATGTCTGGCCAATTTCTCCATCCTGACTTTGAGCTTCCTACTAAATATGTCTGATTGGATGCTTCACATTATATATATAACTATATATAAAATATAACTATATATATAGTTATACAAAATATAACTATATATAAAATATAAAATATATAAAATATAAACTCAACCCCTCAGTTTCCCTACCCCTCTATTTCTGTGCCATAAATTTGGAAGTCCTTTTCTGCCATATTCAAATGAATGGCACTACCATTGCCTGAGCTAGAAATCTTGACTTATCCCTTCATCTCATTCCCTAAGTCTCCTTAATTTGTCTTGGCTCTTTTGCTATGTTTCTCTTCAATGCATTTTCCATACTGCAGCCAAAGAGTTTTTCTAAAACTCAATGCCTATTAACACCTACTAAAAGAAACAAACAAAAAACACCTTTAACCCATTGCCTCTGGAATGAAATTCAGATTCATTAAAATGATGCACAGAGTCCCACATGATTTGATGTCCACCCACATCTCCAGTCCTATCTCCTGCCAAATTGAATTTTTTTAGTTCCTTAAATGTAGTTTATTTATTTTTCATCTCTGGGTAAACTCTATTCATTGCTGCAATCCCAGCACCACCCACAGTACCTGTACAGAGTAAGTGCCCAAGGAGCAGTTCTGTGTGTGTGTGTGTCTGTGTGTCTGTGTGTCTGTGTGTCTGTGTGTGTTTGCTCATGTGTGCATGAGAGACCAAATATGTTTCAGGCACTTAAAGCCTTAGATGTTTTTCTTTCTTATAATGGGCTAATTCACCAGCACTAATTTATTGATTAGTTATTAGTTGTTGATTCATTATTTATTTATCTTTATTTTATTTATTTGTCAGAGAAAGAGCAAGAGTAGAAGGCAGAGGGAGAAGCAGGCCATCTGTTTGATGTAGGACTCGATCCCAAGACCCTGGGATCATAACCTGAGCCAAAGGCAGACACTTAACTGACTGAGCCACACAGGCACCCCTGAAATAATTTTCTAATGACAAATTGAAACTATCCATTCAGGTTTCCTTTGGGTTTGATTTTCATTGAGCCTTTGTTTTTGTAACAAATGGAGCTTTTCTGTTGTCCATTTCAGCTAAGACCCCAAAGCTAAGATCAATGAGTATAAAGAGCCACACATCTTAAAGAGAGGTTAAAGCTAGATATCCATTCAGGATCTCCTACAGGGTGGTCCCAAACTGGTTCTGGACCCAAACCAGACGGGACCTGTTGCCCACTTCCTGTCTGCATGTAAGAGAGGCTAGAAGGCTGATGGAAGAGATTTATGTCTAGGTCTGAAGAGAGATTTGTCAGCCTAGGAATAGGGACAGGAAGAAGCTTCTTTCTTTCCACCACAAGCCAAGTGAGAGGGCTCCTCAGCCCTAGATGTGTTCTAGGAAGAGTATAAGAGAGTTCTTAGGAAGATTTGACATGTGTCCCCTATAGCTTGGCAGATACAGGGTCCAGAGCCTGGTCCTCACCTGGAAAAGTCTAATGAAGAGGCTGGCTGGAGCTGTTCCTAACAACTGAATGAGGTGAAAGAGATGGCCTAGAGTAGATACCACAGGAGGTAACCAAGTTTCAGCTGTCTTAAAAGATTCATATCCCAGCAGAAAAAGGCTATGAGAAATATATCATCAGGGTAAAAGATTAAAGGAATTCTAAGTAGTGAGCCATAAAGCCTGTTGTCTACAAAAGAGAACAGTAGAACACGGAGGGTCCCAGCAGGAAAGTACTAGAAGAAGCCACAAAAAATCTCCCAGAAGGGTCCATGATTTGGGCATCTCCCTCAGAGGGTACACCAAAGCCACACTGCAATGACATCGATCAATAAGACATGTTTGCCCCCATTTTCCTTTCTTCTTCCCCTCCAAGCAAACAAACAAAATGTGTATCCCCTCCCTCAGCTGCAGTTTTCTGATTTTATGTCAAACCTAAACTGGTTGAGATATGAATCAAACTGGATGAAAATGAAAGTTTTGATATAAGATTGGGCTGGACTTTTACATACCTGAAAATGAAATTATTGATTAATATTCAAAAGCTTATAAATAAGCTTAGATATGAGACAATATTCAGGAATAGGAAAGTGGCTTTGAGAGTCAGTGATTTTAAGAAGTAGTGTAAAGTTGTTGGGTGCCTGGGTGGCTCAGTGGGTTAAGCCTCTGCCTTTGGCTTAGGTCAAAATCTCAGGGTCCTGGGATTGAGTCCAGCGTTGGACTCTGCTCAGCGGGGAGCCTGCTTCCTCCTTTCTCTCTGCCTGCCTCTCTGCATACTCGTGATCTCTCTCTGTCAAATAAATAAATAAAATCTTAAAAAAAAAAAAAAGAAGTAGTGTAAAGTTGCTTTCTGTGGGTACCCCCGCCATGCTGAGCCCTTTCAATAAATCACCACGCTTGTACTCCTGTCATCTAATGGGCGTGAGGTGGAATGAAGTACCTCATAAGAAGTAAGCTCAGGGAATCACTTGGTAACTTTTTATCAAACATACCAGAGCTAATATATCCAAACGAAAGTTCTCTTCAAAAAGAGCCTCGGGGCACCTGGGTGGGTCAGTGGGTTAAGCCTCTGCCTTCGGCTCAGGTCATGATCTCAGGGTCCTGGGATCGAGTCCTGCATCGGACTCTCTGCTCAGCAGGGAGCCTGCTTCCCCCTCTCTCTCTGCCTGCCTCTCTGCCTACTTGTGATCTCTGTCTGTCAAATAAATAAGTAAAATCTATAAAAAAAAAAAAGAGTCTCTTCAGGAAGTTCTACATTTCTTCTACTGATACTGCCTTTGCTGAAAATATCTGTGAAACATTTCTTTAGGAATTGCTTCCTGACTTTATGGTACATTCCTTGGTGTCTTATCCATTGTTAATCTTTATCCTGTAGTGGTAGATTGGATTTTTTGAAGGAGCTGAATGTTATTTGGAGCCAGGATGAATGAATAGAGTGGATAATTTAGCTGAGACATTTCACTTGGGGTGAAAAAAAAATCCCAGATTATGACTATGGAGTCAATTTCTACCCTGACTTTTACTGGCTCAAAAGGCAATTCCAATTTAGATATCCAAATGGTTGAGTCATGGCAGTGTTATTTGAAGCACCAAGCAACTGAATTGGTATCCAGCTTTAAGAATCAAATTGTCCTCAGGGCACCTGGGTGGCTCAGTGGGTGGAAGCCTCTGCCTTCGTCTCAGGTCATGATCCCAGGGTCCTGGGATCGAGTCCCCACATCGGGCTCTCTGCTCAGCAGGGAGCCTGCTTCCCTTCCTTTCTCTCAATCTCTCTCTCTGCCTATTTGTGTTCTCTGTCAAATAAATTAAAAAAAAAAAAACTTTTTAAGAATCAAATTGTCCTCAATCTCTCAGTAGGACAAAACAGATGTACTTGTCAGGTGTTCAGGGCATTTGCCACTCATACCCCACAGTGGCATGGCGGTTCTTCTAATTGTGATGTCTTATGTCTAGCCCGTATCTCTGTTACTTTTTAAATTATAAATTTCTTCTTGTCCTGAAAAGCTAAATCATCCCCCCTAGCCTCCTTTTCTTCCGACAAAACAACAAGCACAGTTGTTGGACACCAACAAAGAGTCTGGTTAATTGCTCTCTGAGGACCAAGTGAAACTGTTTCACATCATTAGAAAAAAATGAAAATGGTCATTTTGAAATTCAGGATGACTATTAATGACCAACAAAATCAGTATGTTCTCCATCTGCATTTAAAGTCCCCCACAAAAGGGTTCTGTTGGCTTTCATTGTTCTGTCCAATTTTTAAATTTCCAGACCTTACCAAAGTCTGCCGGACAGCTTCCTAACTCCCTCCATTCCTCAGAGTGAACAGTATTCACTGAGCTATCCCAGGCCTTCATGCTTTGCTTCAGGAAGTACCTTTCTAATTCCTCTGCTGACCCTGTTGCTAGAGTGATCTAAGGATTTCTCCCCATCTTGAATACCAATCAGAACCATCTCTGAAAAATCAGAACCTAACTCTTTCATCAAAGAGTTAACTGGTGTTTGGAACCGTACAGGTCTATTCAATATAAAAAACATATGTTTAAAATTGACATTTGGACCAATTTTTGCATCCATTAGATCCCAGATTTAGAAGAATTGCATGTGATTAACATTACGAAACATAAACACTGTGTTCCAGTGACTCAAAAGAAAGCCAGGAAATTTTGTATTAAGGCATTATTATATCTTTAGAATGTCCAATTGTGAGTCCTCTAAATACCTCCCCAAACCTACCTTCTTCTATAAAATTCTACTTTAGGCTACTTAAGCCACGAATCACTATGACACTGCTTGACATTACAGCTGCTTCATTTGCAGTCTAGCCCACTGGCTGCAATCTTTGCTGCCCACACTGCCCTGAACGCATCCAGCTTTGTAAGAGTCCTAGCCGAACACCCACGGGAAAGGGGTACCGGTTGAGATCTACAGACTCACAGAACATTGAAATTAGAAGGGACTTTAGAGATCATCCGGTTTCTGTAACGAGAATCTTGGGCTCCAAGAAAGGGCATATATGGTCCTATGCCCTCAGCGAGTCTGCAGATACCAAGGAAGTATCTGCAGAAATGGAAATGGACACAGACCCTTGAAAGAAAAAAGTCAGATCAGCCCTCATCCCGGAGAATCGGTAATGCCAACAGCAATAATGCTCAAAAGAGACAAAAGGAAGCTTTTCCAGGGTCTTCAGTCTTTTCTCTAAATTCCAGAGAATGAGAAGTCTATTGTTCCACACTCTGAAAGGTAAGATGATAGGCTAAATTCAGCTGATTAGACTTGGGAAGAATCTTTAAGATCATCTTCTCCTGATCCTTCATTCTATTAAAAAAGGGAACTAAAGCCTCGTGAGGTTGTCTAATATCGTAAAGATTATTATTGGCACAGCTGAACTAGAAATCTATTATTTCAACTTCCAATCTGATCTTCTTTCCAATATGCTATAAGACTTATTATTACTGAGTACTTCTTAAGTGCCAGGTACTATACTAACAATGTTTTACCCAAAATATATTATTTGATCCTCTGGACAAGCTCTTGAGATATGTACTTTTATAATCTCTATTTTTTTTCAGGTAAGAAAAATGAGGCAAAGAGCAGTTAAGGTACATGCCCAGGATCACAAAGCAGAGGCAGAATCCAGACCCATGTGACTCAAGAGTCTGTGAACTTAACTATGACACATTCCCTTTAGAGGAAGGGGTGGTTCAAGACTTCTGTATTGGTCATTTGCACTGTAAACTGTCCCCAAGCATCAGATGTGCCTTCCCTATTCCTTATAACTTTGCACCTCATAAACAATTTCAGGGAAGTATTGAAGATGTGCTGGAGACTCCCAAGACCTAGGAAAGAGAGTTTTCTTCCCACAAGCTCTCAAATATCTGAACTGCTCAGCCATAGGATTCATTAGGGGTCTTCCATGCCGAAGGGGCAAATACTGCACATGGCCCTTATGAAAGCCAGAATTAAAGATATGATAAAAGTGGAAATATGAGGGCCTTTGGGGCCTCTTCACCTAAAAATACATTAGCTTGGCTAAGTGTCAATAGAAAAAAATAGCTAGTAGTTTGAGGGCTTACAGGTAATAACTCATTTCATTCCCATAACAATCCTATGAGTGAAGGTATTATGATACCCATTTATGGGTGAGGAAAACTGAGACACAGAGAGATAAAGTAACTTGCTAAGTTTTGCATAATTAGGAGTTAGAAAGTGGAATAGAAGTTCAAAGTCAGTAGAAGGCTCTCTATGTTGCATTGTCAATAAGATATCCAGAAAAATCACTGCTTCCTTTCCTATGTCACAGGCTATAGGTAAAGAAGGGCCAACTTTCTGAAACATTGGTGCATATTTGAAAATGAGATGTGTAAGACTGAGTTTGTTGTCTTATATTTGAAAAACTGGACCTCTTTCCCTAAAAGGGCCCTCTTTGGGGTTTTAAGCTATGAATATTAGTAATCAGTAATTAAATCAGTAATTTTGTCTGCATCTGCACTGAGTTTTTCAGGCCCAGAGTAAAACAGATTATAGCAGCAGCTGGAAACTCAGGAAGCTGATGAATACCCCTGGAGGGCAGAGCTGGAGTGGGAGACACCCCATGTTCTTGATGGCACTAAGGAAAAGCTTCGAAATACACTGCTTCCCCAACTCCTCCTCCCCAACTCCCGCAGCACAGAAATGCACTCCGCTGTGGAGAGATTCTAGTCGCCCTTCTGTTCCCCAAAGCACAGACTTCCTGTTCTTCCAATTCTCCTCCTATGGCCCGGGAGAATGGCATCCCTTTTTCAGAGTCTCTAATTTCTTCAGTCAGAAGTAACTGTTCTTATTTTTGTGCTCTCTGTACTTCCACATACTTGGATTATAGCATTAAATGCTTCTGATCTTCTATGGTAACCACTAAGATGTCTGTCTGCTCCACTGGGGTCTAAGTTGTTCAAGAGTGGTGGCCAGGTGCTCTACATTTGTTGTCTCTAAAGTCCACAGTACAGTGCCCAGCACAGAGCACACATTCAGCCAATGTTGAGGCAGAAAGGAAAGAAGAACATGTGTGTTGGGTGGGGGAGGAACAAGACAATAGAGAGATGAAATGAGCAGCTAACATATCAGGTCCTTCTCCCCAGGGCCCAGAGTCCTTCCTGCAACAACTCCCTGAGAAGTCTGTCTGCTAACTCTCCATTCTGCTATAGGAGGCCACCTTCCCTGGAAGGATGAGAGGCAGCACAATGTTGGGTGGGGTGGGGAGGGCAAGGGGGTTCAGAACACAGGGAAGCATCCTCTTCCACACCTGACTCTCCAAAGTTCTGCTAGAGGTTATGTATTGAATGCTGTGTATACACTGTGAGGCAGCAGTCTAGACCGCTGAACCCAGGCAGAATAAAAGCATTCCAAAGGGCTATGTGCTGCCTGTCTATCTAAAGCAGACATTACTGGAAGCTGGTCAGAAAGCAAAGTTAAGGCTTTGGACTGAGCACTAGCAAAAGGGATGGGTGCTCTCCTGAAGGACCTCATGGCTCTTGTCTCAGAATCCCTGTGCTTGGGGAAAGGAGAGTCCGGGTTACTTCACTAAAGCAGTGATTCTCAAAGTAGAGTCCGCAGACCACATGCATCACCTGGGAATTTGTTAGAAATGCAAATTCTGAGGTCTACCCAAGTCTTATTGAATAAGAATCTCCAGGGGCAAGGCACAGGAATCTAAGTTTTAACAAGCCCTTCAGGTGATTCTTTATGCACTCTAAGGTTTGAGAACCACTAGAAGATTGAAAGCCCTTTAAGTGAAGGATGGAACCCTCACTTCCCTGATTAGAGGGAACAAAGTTAGTCTGGTTGGGCTTAGTACCTTTGAGTGGGAGAGACCACCTACACCCCCTTATCCCATCTGTACACATACACACCCTCCATTATGTCTGTCCATGAATACAAATATTGTGGCCAGAAGGAAATCTAAAGGAGCCAGTGGGCTCCAATGTGGTCTGTGGGTTCTTTACCTCAGACATAGCCCTGGCAGTTGGTGAGGATCAAGGGGGTCTGTGCCAGAGGCTTCAGGGATGTTTCTAATCCTCTAGTGATCCTAAGTAAAGGCAATTCTGTCTTGTTACTGTTAGCAGAGGAACAATGGGGGTGTTAACTGATATGTGATTTTTTTTTTTAGATTTTTTTTAAATTTATTCATTTGACAGACAGAGATCACAAGTAGGCAGAGAGGCAGGCAGAGAGAGAGAGAGGAGGAAGCAGGCTCCTTGCTGAGCAGAGAGCCCGATGCGGGGCTCGATCCCAGGACCCTGGGATCATGACCTGAACCGAAGGCAGAGGCTTTAACCCACTGAGCCACCCAGGCGCCCCATGTGATTTTTTAATTAGAAATGTTTTAAAGAGGTTAAATTTACTCTAGAAGATCAGTCTTCCTAGCTTCCCCGATTGAACTTTTTAAAGCACAAAGTCTTTTATGACCTCCTAGTTCCTGTTCAGTTACAGGCAGACTACTCTTTCCCCATAAAGGATCCTTCCTGATCTGGTTACAAATATACATTTTTAATTGTCACATTCAACACAGTTGTTTGTAACCACCTCAAGTTAATTTTTTGGAAAAAGGCACCATTAGTTAATGAAAACGGTTATTTACACACCTGTCCTTTACCCCAATAGCTTCAAGTAAAGAGGGCTAGTAAACCTTGGAGCAGAAATGCAACACATGGCTAAGTTTTTGTGAATTAATATATATTTGTATTATAATTTTCAGAAGATTTTAAATTATAAAAGTAACCCATGGGGCGCCTGGGTGGCTCAGTTGGTTGGGTGACTGCCTTTGGCTCAGGTCATGATCCTGGAGTCCCGGGATCAAGTCCCGCATCGGAGCAGGGACTTGTCAAATAAGTAAATAAAATCTTTTTTAAAAATCTAGAATTAAAATTACTAAGTCAAAGAGTATATGCATTTCAATGTTGATAGGTGTCACTACCAATCAGTATATTTGCAGATTTACCTGGGAAAAAATTTAAAAACCACTCCTTTCATCCTTTGTAGTCTATTTCAACACAACAAAAACAAAAGCTCTAACTGGATAATAGTACTATTAAGACCAATAAGTTAGAAATTTCAAAAGAGAGAAGAATAGTGCAATTTAAGGAGAAAAACAAAAAATTTACTTGTATAATTAATCTTGTATTATGAGGCTGTTTACTACAAATGTGTTGGTTGAGTAAGTGTTTGGGAATGTGTGTCTGTGTGTGTGTGTGTGTGTGTGTGTGTGTGTGTGTCTGAAAATGGAAGGTGACTGACCTTGTCCCGAATGGACCCAAACACCTCATGATTGAGCCCAGAGGGTACCATACATGGTTTGCTGTTGTTACCACTGATTTTTCATAATGTCTTCCTACTGTGCAAGTCTCCGTCAGAAAACAGAGTGGTTTGGCTAGAGATAGTTGGGATTTGCTGTGAGTGGGGTGGAACTGTCAGATTTATATGTTTTTTTCCTTCTAAAAATATATATGGCCTTCTTTTTTCATTCACATTAACTGTGAAGCTCATTTGGGACTGTCGTATCCCAACTGCTTTGGCTCCCCAAATTCTGAAGAATGCATAGCACATCACTAAGGGGGACTGCACTTCCAGCTGACATGTCAGATGGGAAGTTCCCAGTGGTTTGGTCCCCAAATTCTTTCTGGGTGTCCATATTTCCATAGTTCTCTCCTTTCATTTACCAAGTTCTCTCCTTTCATTTATCAAGTAACTAATTGGGTGTCTGTCCTCCACTGGCTTTCACAGGTTGTTCAGCACACACTTAGCTCCACTGATGGAATCTCCATGTGGCCTGGGGAAAGAGTGTTGATCAGTGTACGGCCATCCTCTTGCTCTCTTAAACCCCACCCCTTTTTTTAAATTCCAGCTCTGCCTCCGGAAATGTCCTCTAAAACTAGCATCATATGCTTTTTTTTTTTTTTTGTAAAATGACATGACTCAGAGAATGCATCTAGAATTATATCTCATAAAGCTCAGCTATCAAAACTTAAGTGTGTTGAACCAAAGCCAGTCAAACGAACTAAAAGCTGGCTGGGGGAAGACAAACACAGGAGGGTGATGAGTGACTCTGGGCTGCACAGAGGGATGCCTGCTGGGAGGCTGTCAGGAAGGAGGAGCTGCTTCACTGTTGTCCTTATCCCTCACCACCATTCCCCATTGAGAAGGCAGATGTTAAGGCTACCTTAATGAGAATGTAGGTGATGCTAAATTTAGCGCATTCTCTGAGGCATAGAAATGTAGGTGGAAAGTCCACAAAAGAAAAAATGTTCTTGCCAAAGCTGCTACTGCTGTGCTAGAGGGCTCAGAGATCACCTGACCTTGTTCTATACCCACCTGCCCTGTTCCTGAAGGGCCTCCCCTAAGCAACAACAGAACCTAAAGATATGCTTTGTATCGTACCTAAAGTTACGTTCACCACCTCTGTAGCTGCAGACAACTTCCCCAGAAATGACCATAGGACTCAGAGGTCCAGTTTTAAAATATGCTAGCCACCGAAGTGGACTTGTGACAGGAGATGGGTTTAGTTATTCACCCATTCTTACTGAGTGTCGGCTTTGCGCTAACCCTGTGCTAGGTTCTGGCAGTATAGGTATGATGGGAACAGACATGGCTTCTTGTTTTCAAGAAGTTCAGAGACTATCCTGGGAAGAAACAAATAATAAATAAGTAACCAGATAAGTAAGATCATTACTAAGCATTGTGACAAAT
Organism: Mellivora capensis; assembly: GCA_004024625.1. NCBI lineage: Eukaryota > Metazoa > Chordata > Mammalia > Carnivora > Mustelidae > Mellivora > Mellivora capensis. Next base: position 44,870 of record PISX010014329.1, read on the forward strand.
GCAGTAAAGGTTTGGAGAAACATGGTGAAGAGGCTATCTTAGATGAAGTGGCAAAGATAGGTCCCCGACGTAGAACTTAAGCAGAGACCTGCAGGATGGAATGAGGTGGCTTCAAGAAGAGCTGCAGGCAGCACCTTTGTGCAGGGGCCTTAAATGGGAGTGGGCCCAGAGGATTTAGAGAGGGGAGAAGAAAGCTGAGCGAGGCAGTGAGGTAGAAGAGGGACATAAAGCGAGCTGGAGAGCTAAGCAGGAGCCAAATCGTGCAGAGCATGAGGACCACCATGAGGAGCTCGGAAGAGCTTGGGTTTTAGTCTAAGAGCAATGAGCAGCCACTGAGGGAAACTGCTATAATCTGACCTAAGAATCAGGAGGGGGACTTGAACTGCTCTGTGGAGAACAGACAGCAGAGAGCCCAGAGCTGGGGCAGAGAGCTTGGAGAGACACTGTTGTGGACCCAATGAGAAACTGTGTTGGCTCACAGGAGGGCAGTGGCAGTGGCAATGAAGACGACAGAAGGGGACTGATGAGAGATACAGTAGGAGGTAGAAATGAAAGGCCATGTGGATGGATTGCATGGGAAGGAGGAGTAAGGACAAGAGAGGAAATTTTTTTTTCTCTTACTCCTTTTATATAACCCCCAGGATAACACTATCCTAAATCATCACATCAACACTGTACAAACCCCAGAATGGATTTGAACTCTCCTGAAAACATGTTTTCACCCCTTCCCAAGTGAGGGTGGACTGATGGAACATCTTTGGAAGGGACTCGAATTAATATTAGCACAGTTGGATGCTGGGCCCAGAGTGCTAGGCCCCAGAAATTTATACCACCTTCATCTTCCCGAAAACCAGTGAGCCCCTATCCTAATGTAGACATGACCACACGAAGGCAGTCCCCCACCATCACTCACTTTTATGGTTAAGATTTTCTCTCCAGGCCTCTACCCTGCATTTATTCCTATTTGGAATTCCCAGCCCGCCCTTCTTCCCATTAGTGTCATCTGTAAACTTAATGATGACCATGTTCTGTATTTTAGCCCCCAGGTCCTTTAGAAACAATGTTCTCTGTATTTATTTTGAAGTCTTGAGCAGATGGCCATGCTGCATGAACACAGGCACTGAAATTTGAACCAAGGAAATGTGATTTTTGGAATGAGACTGTTTCCCCATGACTAGTGCTAAACTTTATGCTATAGAGTTTAATTTAATATTGGAGTTAGTGTTGTAATCAAAATAAAATTTACAGCAGAGTTGATCTGATACATCTAATAATGTGAATGCTATTATGCCGAGAGAAATGACATTTGTATAAATGACTTACACACATTACTATTTCACAGCCCCACCAAAGCCGTAGTTTTTGTATAAGAATTGTCAATAATTTTCCTTGTCACCCCTATGAATGTGACAAGACAAAGATTCTATCTAGACCTTACTTCTTTTTTTTTTAATTTTCAGTGTTCCAAGATTCATTGTTTATGCACCACACCCAGTGCTCCATGCAATATGTGCCCTCCTTAATACCCACACCAGGCTAACCCATCTACCCACCCCACCTCCCTTCCAAAACCGTCAATTTGTTTCTCTTGAGTCCGTAGTCTCTCATGCTTCATCTACACCTCTGATTTACCCCCATTCACTTTTCCTTTCCTTCTAATGCCCTCCATGTTATTCCTTATGCTCCACAAGTAAGTGAAACCATATGATAATTGACTCTCTCTGCTTGACTTATTTCACTCAGCATAATCTCCTCCAGTGCAGCCACTTTGGAGAACAGTGTGGAGATTCCTTAAGAAATTAAAAATAGAGTTACCCTATGACCCTGCAATTGCACTACTGGGTATTTACCCCAAAGATACAGATGTAGTGAAAAGAAGGGCCATATGTATCCCAATGTTCATAGGCCACAATCGCCAAACTGTGGAAAGAGCCAAGATGCCCTTCAGTAGACAAATGGATAAAGAAGATATGGTCCATGTATACAATGGAATATTATACTTCCATCAGAAAGGATAGACCTTACTTCTAGTCATTGTACTCACAGGGCTGAGATTTCCCTTTCTCCATGGAATTCTCTCCTACATCTCCCCCTACACCCAAGTCCTTAACACATTCTTGGTCCCACATCTAACTGTACTTGAGGGATAAAAATAGGGAAAAATCTAACAGCTGAGACTGTGGTCTTTTTATCCAAGGTATGATGGCAATAACACACCCTTGTTCTATGGGGTGACTGAGGGGTGTGTGATATTAGAAAGTACATCATAGACAATGCATTCTTAGACAACTCTGCATGTGATTTTGCCTCACACTCTTGGAAGCATCCAACCTACAGAAGAGTTATATCAAAAATTTTAAGTTGAAACATTATTTGTGGTCAGTGTAGAAAGATGCCAAACACCACCTCCTTTGTGCTGCCAAATTTGGAAATTATTTCATAGAGGTAGAATACTGAAGAAGACTTCTACCAGTCTCATCCTTCTGCGTTTACATGCTCCTCACCCTAACCTGCCTCCGTGTCTCACTTCTACCCTGCCAATGTCCAGAGGCCATGGCGGTACACGCAGCTCACTGCTGCAGCCCACAGGCCCGCTTTATTGTCTCTGAAGTGTGTGGGTCTCACCCATCGAATTCGATTTTCACCAGAGGAAAATCCGTCTAGTCCCCTTAGTTAGCAATTTCCATCTCTTCTATGACTTTTCCTTTTACGGCCAACAACCACTTTGGGGCCTCCCTTAGGCCTATCTTCCCATCATTCTCTCTCAGGTTTTTGGACTTGCACCCTGTTTTCTGGTATATGCCTATGAAATATACAGGACGGGGATACTGCAGAGCTGCAGAGTTGTTAGAAAAAGTGAGAACAGATCCTGCCACCTTACATAATTTGCGGAAGCAGAATGAAAAAGTAGAACCTCAGCTTTTTAAAGCGCCATTAAGCAAATACCAAAATGTAAAGCCTTTTTTCCTTTCTGCCAGTCTCTCTTCTGACTTACGGTGTTTTTTATTTGCTATTTAAGCTTTTCTAAGTAAAGAACAATCAAAATTTTATAGAATTAATATGGGTTTTGCCATTCACCTTTCTATTATGTATGTGAGACTTCAGTGCTAATATAAGAGCATTTAAATTGCACGCAAATTGCCAAAATTATACAGTTTGTATTTCATAGCTTGTATAAGCATATGTATTTTGTTCTTTTGAAACAATGGAAACATTGCATTAAACACTCACCTGGCACTCATTTTGCCTCATTGAACACTCATGCATCGTGAATCCACCAGAATTCTGTGTTCATTGGACATTGTAAACACTACTATGTCACTTGGGTAGCAAAGAACTACAAATGTGCATATTGTGCATATCTCCTCTCCTCAGCCGCACGCTCCATTGTCTCATTAGACTTCGCTTACAAAACAGAAATTCAAAGACAAAACTAAGAATTTCAAGACAGTAGAAGCAGAACATGAAGCCTTACAGGGCTCTTTTGAGCTCAGGGCCCTTCTGAGCATGGGGTCTTGTGCAGTTGCTTAGGTTGCATGCCCATGAAGCTGACCCTGGGACTGCGGAGGGCTTATAGGACTGGGTAGTTAGGAGAAAGCAGGTGGAACTGAGTCTTGACACTGCCAAAAGAAATCCGTTATGTCATGAAAGGCCCCTAGCCTATTGGATTTCTGGTTCAGTTTCTGTAAATAACACCTGAAATTTTTATTTATATCTTTGGCTGGGGGTAGAGAAGATAGGAGGGAGTTCTGCCAATTTTTTCATTATAATTGACATAGAAACTTCACTGAGGTAGAAGGAAGAGATTGGAGACTGAACTTACATGACATAGTCTTTAATTCCTAATCACACAGGAAACTTGCAAATGCATTTTCAGTGTCCCACTTACACTTCTAAAACAACTGCTGTCACTTAAAACTAAAGAATAGTAATCAGAGCAAAATAGAATAAAATTTTCCGTCAAGCTTATTTTGTGTGGAGAATTCGTGCAATTCAAGACTTAAGTCAGTGTGCTTTTGCAAATGTCAGAATTATCAAATTATGTAATGAGATTTATAATAATGTTTTCATTCAGGGTTCAATAAGCTGTTTTCCAGCTGGCCATTTTCTGGAATTGGACTTTCCTTTGAACTGTGAAAATTTTGCACATTTTGGAGAGTCCATATTCTATTTCTTACTGGATTTCTGTGCCAAGGTTGCTATTCTTTCCAGCTTCTCCATCAACTAATACTTCTTTATGCAAAGTCCATAAAACCACATAAATGAAGCTCTTCAGGTTTATAATGATTGATTCCAATATGTGGGAGTTGTGTATGAAAACATCAAAGATAGTTACTGAGTTGGTACTGTGGCTTCCCATTTGCACTTAATACATAGCGGCAGAGTTCCTGGTGCAAAGTGTTCCTGCCCCAACCCTCAACTGCTCCCTGAATAGTATGGATGAGGTAATGGCTGAGGATAAGAACTTCTTCTAGTCGTTCTGTGCTATGCCCACCCAAGAGAACTGCTTGTTGTCCCTGGTCATAGGGGAGTATCCATATAGGAAGCATTGAGCCAGAATGGGTATGGATGACCACTTTGGCAGATTTTATTTCTAGTGTATTTTCTGCTGAGAATGATCCAGTTTGGCAACATAGGTTTTCCAGTTAATTATCAGTCCTCTATGTTTACCGTAATGAGAACTATACTCAAGGCACGGGATAGATGCAGGTCTCCTAACTTTTCTGTCTATTGCCTGTGTCTCTCCTTCTCTAGATTCCGATGGAAGTGGGCTTTATTCCACAAGACCTATTTTCTCACATCCTAAAACTGCCCCACACACCTCATACACTGCCTTTCATAAATAGCAAAGTACCTACCAGCTTCCAGGATCAGGTATGGAGTACAACAAAGACTGTCCCTCCCTAGCTTGACTCTTTATCTTATTCATATTTCTACACATAGGCCCTGGCTTTAGGGCACAGTAAATACACTTTGGTCACTGCAAAGTTAACTATTCTTTTAAAATCACATCAAGCCTGATATCAATGGAGATACCCTAAAAGCCGTTAGATATACGGTTTCTTCTTAAAGGACAGCTCCTACCCTGAACCTTGAAGCTCCCTTTGTTGGAAGATTTGGACACATAAGTATGGGCCTTGTAGAGCAGGGTCTGAAGTCCAGACCCCTGAGTGGACCCCATACAAGCAAAAAGAGCATATTCTACACTTAAAAAAGTAAAACGTGAGGTCATTTGGGACTCTATCCTGAAAATCAGTTCTTAAATTTCTCTATATGTGGCCTGAGGGTCTAAAACCTGTGGCCCGTCTAGCAATTTAACTTTGCTCAGGAGCAAGGGGAGAGACAAAGGTCCTGAACTTAGAAGTGCCTCAAGCCTAGAAAACCCTTCTCCCATGCTCAGAAAAAGTAAAGGGAGCTAGCCCCTTCTCATCCTGCTGGCTGAGTGGGGGGTGTGTTTGTCCTGTGGAGCACAGACTGATAGACACAACGGCTTTGGTCATGCTTTCCCACCAGTTACACATTGTAGCCATTTCAGGTTCAGTCATGCATGCCAGATTGAATTAAATGCTTTTTTAAAAGTCTCCAAAGCAGGAAAACATCTTTCTCTGACTGTTTTTTTTGTTGTTGTTGTTGTTGTTGTTGTTGTTGTTGTTGTTTTAAAACATATTTGTTAATGAGTGTCTGCCCAATGAAAATGTGGTCTGTAGCTTGTTTTCCAAGGAGAAATCCAATTTGGCTCTCATGGATGTTGCTGCTACTCAGATATAGTTTAATTCTTTAACTGAAGCAGCTGCAGAATAGCTTGTGGACAATGCAGTGTTCCTCCACAGTGTTTCCTGGCGCTGTCTGGGTGCAGACCACCTTCACTTTTGTGTTCTGAATCTCCAGAGCCTGTCAGAGTGGCTATCAAAAGAATGTCTTCTGCTTGACCCTGATGTTGGCCTGTGGAAGGTGGTTGAGTCTGACCGACTTCACAGGCTTGTTTCTTCTCTTTGTAGTCACAACAGTGGTGGCAGTGTGCCACGCAGCACAAAGGAGAAAACCAACCTTTCTCCAGATGTCCTCCCAGAAATCTCTCTACTGGCTCAGCTTCTGTAGCCTGCCTAGAAGGCAATGTATTCTTCTGAAAGTCTCTTCTATAAGCACCTCAATGCACTTAACATTCCTGACTTGTACAAATACATTGGGTACAGAAAACCTTTGGTGGCAAAAGGGCACAAGTTTGGGGAGAGAGAAAGAATCTGTTCAAGGCCACTGGGGCTTGAATCCTTCTGCCAAGGATGAGGCAATTAAGAAAGGAGAAGTGAGACCTCTGAGTTAGCTCAGAAAGTTTACTTAGAGACCAGGTAAATCATGAGCTCTTCCAGGTGTGACACTGTCTTCATTATTTGTTTGTCCACATACTCAGTAAATATTGCCTGATGATGATGGTGACAATGATGATAGCAAGAAAAAAAGCCCTTCTACTACCTGTCCATTCATTTCTAGTGAAGGCAGGACCTTGTGTCTGGCCTGACTCTCTAAGCCTTTGGAGCAGACAGCTGCCCAATCCCTATCTTTTACGTTTGAGTGCCACTATTCACTTTTTTAAAAAATTAACATACAATTAATTATTTGCTTCAGAGGTATAGGTCTGATTCCTCAGTCTTACACAATTCACAGTGCTCACTATAACACATACTCTCCCCAGTGTCCATTACCCAGCTACCGCCTCCCTCCCACTCACCTCCACTCCGGCAAACCTCAGTTTGTTTCCTGAGATTAAGAGTCTCTTACAATCTGTCTCCCTCTCTGGTTTCATCCTGTTCCATTTTTTTCCTCTCTTCCCGCATGATCCTCTGCCTTGATTCTCAAATTCCTCATATCAGCAAGATCATATGGTAATTGTCTTTCTCTGACTGACTTAATTCGTATAGCATAATACCCTCTAGTTTCATCCACATCGTTGCAAATGGCAAGATTTCATTTTTATGGATGAATAATATTCCATTTTTTTATATATACCACATCTTCTTTATCCATTCATCTGTCAGTGGATATCTAGGGTCTTTCCATAGTTTGGCTATTGTGGGCATTGCTGCTATAAACATTGGGGTACACGTGCCCCTTCAGATCATTACATTTGTATCTTTGGAGTAAATACCCAGTAGAGCAATTGCTGGGTTGTAGGGTAGCTCTATTTTTAACTTTTTGAGGAACCTCCATACTGTTTTCCAGAGTGGCTGTGCCAGCTTGCGTGCCCACCAACGTTGGCATTCCCTTTCTTTGCATCCTCACCAACATTTGTCATTTGCTGAGTTGTTAATTTTAACCATTCTGAGGGGTGTGAGGTGGTATCTCATTGCGATTTTGATTTCTATTTCCCTGATGCCAAGTGATGTTGAGTACTTTTTCATGTGTCTGTTGGCCATTTGGATGTCTTCTTTGCAGAAATATCTATTCAGGTCTTCTGCCGAGGTCTTGATTGGATTATTTGCTTTTTGGGTGTTGAGTTTGATAAGTTCTTTATAGATTTTGAATACTAGCCCTTTACCTGATACATCATTTGCAAATATCTTCTCCCATTCTGTTGTCTTTTGGTTTTGTTAACTGTTTCCTTTGCTGTGCAAAAGCCTTTATCTTGATGAAATCCCAATAGTTCATTTTTGCCCTTGCTTTCCTTGCCTTTGGTGATGTGTCTAGGAAGAAGTTGCTGCAGCTGAGGTTGAAGAGGTTGCTGCCTGTGTTCTCCTCAAGGGTTTTTGACAGATTCCTGTCTCACATATAGGTCCTTCATCCATTGAGTCTATTTTTGTGTGTGGTGTAAGGAAGTGGTCCAGTTTCATTCTTCTTCCTGTGGCTGGCCAACACCATTTGTTGAAGGATTGTCTTTTTTCCATTGGACATTCTTTCTTGCTTTGTCACAGATTAGTTGACCATAGAGTTGAGGGTCCATTTCCGGGCTCTCTCTATTCTGTTCCACTGATCTATGTGTCTGTTTTTGTGCCACTACCACACTGTCCTGATGATCGCAGCTTTGCAATGGAGTTTGAAATCCGGAATTGTAATGCTACCAGCTTTGCTTTTCTTTTTCAACATTCTTCTGGCTATTTGGGGTCTTTTTGGTTCCATATAAATTTTGGAATTATTTGTTCCACTTCTTTTTTTTAAATTTCATTTCTTTTCAGCGTAACAGAATTCATAATTTTACACCACACCCAGTACTCCATGCAATGCGTGCCCTCCATAATACCCACCACCTGGCTCCCCCAACCTCCTACCCTCCGCCCCTTAAAAACCCTCAGGTTGTTTTTCACTTAACCAGCTGAGCCACCCAGGCGTCCCCTCAGGTTGTTTTTCAGAGTCCATAGTCTCTCATGGTTCATCTCCCCCCCAATTTCCCTCAACTCCCTTCTCCTCTCCATCTCCCCATGTCCTCCATGTTATTTGTTATGCTCCACAAATAAGTGAAACCATATGATAATTGACTCTCTCTGCTTGACTTATTTCACTCAGCATAATCTCTTCCAGTCCCGTCCAT
>PISX010014330.1:0-53266 GCA_004024625.1 Mellivora capensis
ATAATGAGCTTTTGTGTGCACTTATGCCCATTTTACATATGGGCAAACTGAGGCACAGAGGTTACATCCTTGCTTAATTAGTAAGCGGCAGAGCTGGAATGTGAGCCCACACCATCTGGCTGCACAGCCTATGCCCTCACCACTACTCCAATAGTCTGGGGATCTCTGGGGATCTCCGAGACCCTTACAAGAGGGCATGCTGAGGCCAAAGCTATTTTTACAATATCATTAAGACACCTGCCTCTTTTGCTCTCATTCTCAATGGTCCAGTGGAGTTTTCCAGAGACCATGTGACATGTCATGTTGCAACAACTTAAATATGGAATTTAATATGAGAATTCAGCTGTATTCTAGTAAATCGGACCTTTAAAAGACTTGCAGAAGTGAGGATAACATCAACTTTTCTCACTAAATATGTTCGTTTGGAGGTGCCTGGGTGGCTCAGTTAGCTAAGTGACTGGCTTCAGCTCAGGTCATGATCCTGGAGTCCCCAGACCGAGTCCCGCATTGGGTTACCAGGCCAATGCTCCTCCCTGTGACCTTCTCCCCTCTCATGCTCTCTCTCAAATAAATTAATAAAAACATTTAAAAAATATGCTTGTTTTAGAAAACATATTTTCATTAGAGATACATTATTTACATTAACATACAATGTTTTTATTATTATTTTTTAGATTCTCACTTTTTATTTCTATTATGGCAAATTCAATGGATAGGACCCACCTGAACAAAAGCTCTTTGAGGTCTTCACGGTTTCCTAAGAGTGTAAAGGAGTCGAGACCAAATCTCTGAGAACCAGAAGGCCCTCTCGTCTTCATCCTTATCTCCCTACTGTTAGGCCCCACACCTGCTCTGTTAACAGATGAAAAACCTCACTGAAAGAAATTCCTGAAGTGTTTCTCTCATGAACACTTACCTGGGGTAGAGGGTGGGGAACATGGACCAGAAATTTCCAATCCAATTACTCAAGCCACAGACCCAGGATTTGTGTTTACTGCTTCCTCGCTTCCCTTTGTCTCCTCAAACACCCAGTCTGTCACCAAGCTCTGCTCCTTCGACCTGGGTCCACCCTCTCCCCTGAGCTCCTCCGCCATCACCCTACCTAGGCCACCACCCTTTCTCACCAGGCCCCCTGCCAAAGGGCCCAAGGAATCTGTGTCCGCTCTGGCCTGGTCAAAGCAAAGGCTCCACATTCCTTTCTTTAAAGACTTTCAAAGTTTTAGATTTCGGAAATGAATGCGTATCAAACCACGATGAAGAGAAGACCTCATACCCGTGAAGATGGCTGCCACGGAAAAAAACAGAAAATAACAAGTGTTCGTGAGGATGTGAAGAAACCGGAGCCCTCGTGCACCGGTGGCGGGAATGTTAAGTGGTGCAGATACTTTTTAAACAGTTGGGTGGGTCTTCAAAAAATTAAAACCAGAATTACCACAGGAGCCGGTAATTCCACTCCTAGGAAGTACCCAAGAAAACTGAAAGCAGGGACTCAAACGGGGAGCTACTCCCCCACGTTCACAGCAGCGCTGTCAGTAAGAGCAACCCAGTGTCCATCCGCGGGCCAACAAAGTGTGGCACACAGGCACAACGGAGCAGTACTCAGCCTTAAAACGGATGTTCTGACACGTGCGGCAACACGGATACACCTTGAGGCCGTGAGTTTAAGTGGGATCAGCTAGTGACGAAAAGACAAACACTGTATGATTCCACTTATCAGGTATCCAAAATAGTCAAATTCATAGACAGAAAGTAAAATAGTGGTTGCCAAGGGCCGGGGCGATTTTCAACATCTAAGTATAGAAAAAAATCCTAAGTGATAAGAAAGCATGTTATCCAACTTTCCCCTACAATCTCTTCTCCACGCAGCCATCACAGTAATTCTTTAGAAACACACACCACCCTCCCCTGCTCAAACCATTCAACGGCTTCCCACTGCACTTGGAATAAAAACCAAGTCGTCACCGTGTCCTGTGGAGCCCCTGGAGGTCTCTCCAGGCTCATGGTAAACCACACGAGGCGCCAGCCACACTGGCCCCATCTTTAGCCCTCGTTTACCTTCAGCCACTTGCAATTCCTTAAGTCTAGACGCAATTTTCTAATCCTGGGCATGGCTGGTTCTTTCTCTTCCTTCCATTCTCAGCTTAAGTATCCCCTCCTCCTAGAGGACTTCCCTGACCTCTTACCTAGCACTATCCTTCCCTCCACACGCACTGATGCTGTAGCCTTCTGATCACATGCTCCAAGCACTTTGCAAGGTCTATAACTACATTATCTATTTCTTTTGGTTTTTCTAAGATTTATCTGAGAGAGAGGGCATGCATGCCCATGCACCTGTGGTGGGGCACAGAGGGAGAGGGACAAGCAGATGTGGGGCTTGATCCCACGACCCCGAGATCATGATCTGAACTGAAACCAAGTCGGACGCTTAACAAAGGAGCCATCGAGGGGCCCCTGTCATTACATTACCTATTTCTTACTGTCTTGCTTACTATCTGTTTCCCTATTAGAATGGAAGCTCCATGAGAAAAGCACGTCTGTGTTGTTTTCACGGGTGTATCTCTGGCCCTGAGCATAGTGCCAGGCACGTAACAGGTCTGTACGTACTGAGCAATGGGGAAAAGGAATACATCGAATCAAGACAGGCGGAGTATTCAAGCCACACAGAAGAATGTTTAACTGAACAGTCAAAGCTCAGACGGAGTTTCTGACTTCTGACACTCACTTCTCTTCAGAGCCACTCATTTAACAAATAAAATACTCATCAAGTGCGGGAGAGTAAACTAAGTGTTCCTGCTCTCGTGGCACTCTGATTTTAGCAGAGGCCAAAAGGACAAAAAGAATGCCAGCTGGTCATGAGCACCACCAGGGAGAAATAAAGTAGAGGAGGGAGGGACAGCAGGGCATGTGGGGAGAGGGTGCTGCGATTTTTACACAAGGTGGATGGAAAGGCGTCTCTGCTAACGGGGGCCGTCAGCAAACATGAAGGAAGAGAGGAAGGCAACCAGGTGGGTACCTGGGAAGTATGGCGGGGGTGTGGGTGGCTCATGTTCAAGGTCAGCAAGGCTTGTGTGGCTGGAGCAAAATGAGTAAGAGCAAAAGAGCAGATGATGAGATCAGAGGCATGAAGGGGCCTTGTAGGCCATGGCGAAAACACTGGGAAGCCGCCAGGCTTATGAAAAGTGACTTATGAAAAGTGACATAATTCAACTTACATTTCTAAGTTATTATTTTGGCTGCTATGGAGAATAAAAGAGTGACATAATTCAACTTATATTTTAAAGTATTATTATGGCTGCTAGGGGAGAAAGGGAAAAGGCAGTGAGGGCACTTAGGAGGCCGACAACCTGAACTTGGGTGGGTAGCCATGAAGACCGTGGTGGATGATCAGCTGCGATACGCTTTGAAGGCAGAGCACAAGCTCATGCGATTTGCGGATGGACCGGGTGGAAGCAGGACAGACCCAAAGGAGGTAATAAGGCTGACACCAATGTCTTAGGCCTGAGCAACTCACCAAATCAGTTTACTGAGACAAAGACAATGGCAGGAAACATGGAGGGAGGGAGGAGATAAAAGTTATTTTAGACACATGATTATTAAACATGCAGATGGCGTTGTCTTCATATGAATTCTATGACTTTTAATTGAGTATAAGATAGTAATTAGGGGGCAGCTGGGTGGCTCCCAGCCGGTGAGGCGTCTGCCTTCAGCTCAGGTCACGATCACAGGGTCCTGGGATCAAGTCCCCAGTTCTCCTGCTCCCTCTGCCTCTCCCCTGCTTGTGCACTCTCTCTCTCAAATAAATACAATCTTTTAAAAATAAATAAATAGCGATTAAATAAATAGCAATTAAAATGAAAACAGGATCTGATGTGCAGGACAGAGGGCAGGTTAGGATGACCCCTGCAGAGCTGTTGGCTTCCAGACAGCACAGAGAGCCGTAAGCAGGGATGAGGTCACCGAGGCAGCGCATGCAGACGGTGATTCAGGAGTCCGAGGACGGAGTCCACCAACACACCAACAACCGGCGCGGGGGAAGGGAGGGGAGGTGACACCAATAGAGGAGACTGAGAACGGTGTCGGGAGGCCTCCGGGTTCACCGGGAGGACTGACCCTGCCTTCCTAGAAACCAGTCAGAGACTTGCAATGGCGAGTAACGTCATTCCGTGGACAGGCCAGCCACACGAAGATGGACAGGTGCCCGTCGGAACTGGCAAAGAGGTGGGAGCTGAAGGCCTTGTCGAGGCCTGTTTGGAGGAGTGCAGGGGCGGAAAGCTTGACTGCAGCAGCTCCAACCAAGACTGGGAGACTGCAAGCACCGATTTCTGAGACTTTCTACTGTAAGAAAAGAAAAAAAAAACAGAAGAGCAAAAAAAGTGGGGGAGAGGAGGGGAGTGAGTGCACCCTGCCGAGGAGAGCAGGAAAGATGCAAGTGTCTGAACACAGGTGGATGCAGACCCCAGTGGTGTCACATCCACAGCGCAACAGGAAAGGTGGCTGCAGTGGAGGGACGGGAACTCTCGATCCGGCAGGACACCTGTGTGCTGGTGGCCCCCCAGACTGGCCGTGCTCGCTGTCGTCTTGCGTAACACACTAAACTCCTTCCCGGAGGGGAAGCGGGGATAATAAACTCCCCCTACAGAGCTTGCCCAGGCAGCTGTTACAATTAGCCGGGGTGGCGTGTGTTTGTAGAAGTGCCCTGACCACTCCAGGTGAGGACAAATTAAGGGCGGTGCGTCCCACTCTGGAATCCAGGGGGCGAGCCGGTGAGGGGGAGCTCGGGTGCACACGGCAGTCCGGGTGCCGCTCGCGACAGTGTGAAGTAGAAGCAGCTAGATGTAAACCAGCACAGACCGCGTGATTCCATCTGCATGAGGTTCACAGACGAGAGAGAAGAGGTGCGGGCAGGCACCCAGGCTGCTGCCGTCGGTCTTGCTCTGTAACTGACAAGTTTCGCAGGTGGGCGCGGTGTGAAAATGCCCTGGGCTGCAAGCTTGCCACGTGGGCAGTGGCTTCCGGGCTATGTATCTGGTTCCTCACAACTTCAGTGTCGAACGGAGTCTTCTCTGTTTCGAACGTGACGTAATTTCACTTTTTAAAACATTTTATTTATTGGGGCGCCTGGGCGACTCAGTCGGTGAGAAGTCTGCCTTTGACTCAGGGCATAATCTTGGGGTCCTGAGATCGAACCCCATGTTGGGCTCCCTGCTCAGCAGGGAGTCTGCTTCTCCCTCTGTGCTCTCCCTCTCTCTCAAATAAATAAATAACATCTCTAAAAATAAATAAATAAATAATTTTTAAGGGAAGAGACAGAGCAAGCAAGAGAGAAAGGGAGGCCAGGCAGAGGGGGAGGGAGAAACAGGCTCCCCTCTGAGCAGGGAGCTGGATGTGGGGCTCAATCCCAGGACCTGGAGATCACGACCTGAGCCAAAGGTAGACGCTTAACTGACTAAGCCACCCAGGTGCCCCTCAAACATGATACAATTTTTTAAAAGATTTTATTTATTTATTTATTTGTCAGAGAGAGAGAGTGCAAGCAGGAGGAAGTGCACTCAGAGGGAGAAGCAGGCTCCCTGCTGAGCAGGAAGCCTGATGCAGGGCTAGATCCCAGGACCCCAGGATCATGACCTGAGCCAAAGGCAGTGCTTAACTAGACGAGCCACCCATGTGTCCCAAACGTGATTCAGTTTTTTAAAAAATTAATCCGGGACGCCTGGGTGGCTCAGTTGGTTGGACGACTGCCTTCGGCTCAGGTCATGATCCTGGAGACCCGGGATCGAGTCCCGCATCGGGCGCCCAGCTCCACGGGGAGTCTGCTTCTCCCTCTGACCTTCTCCTCGCTCATGCTCTCTCACTGCCTCTCTCTCAAATAAATAAATAAAATCTTTAAAAAAAAAAAATTAATCCTACTTGTCCTTCAAGGCCTACAAGTGCTACATTTTTTGTGTTGATTCTATAATTTTTTTCATTTAGCATAAAAGAATAAATAAGTAGTAATTAAAATATCTTACATATCTGATACTGAAATTAAAGTGGTACTTTAAAGTGGTACTTTAATTTTTTTTTTAAAATTTTTTAAAGATTTTATTTATTTTATTTGAGAGAGAGAGAGCATGAGAAGAGGAAGGGTCAGAGGGAGAAGGAGACTCCCCACCAAGCAGGGAGCCCGACGTGGGACTTGATCTAGGGACTCCAGCATCATGACCTGAGCTGAAGGCAGTCGCCCAACCAATTGAGCCACCCAGGCGCCCAGTACTTTAATTTTTAAAATGGGTTTATCTAGGGGCCCCTGGGTGGCTCGGTTGTTTCAAGTGTCTGACTCTTGGTTTTGACTCAGGTCATGATCTCAGGGTCATGAACTCATGGGACTGAATCCCACGTTGGGCTCCCCGCTCAGTGCACAGTCTGCCTGAAATTCTTTTCCCCTCTCCCCCTCCCCCTCTGCTTCTCCTCCTTCTCTCTCTCTCCAAAATAAATAAAATCTTTAAAATGTGTTTATCTATACACACCCATACAACAGAAGGCTTGATGAAAGAAGACTTACATTTTCACAGAAACCAGCCTTTGGGCAGATCTGCCTGAAACTGAGTTTCAGTACCTTAAGGGCAGCTAACTTAGGAGCCCATGCTTGGTTTCAAATTCAAGTTCAACTTTTACCACTTACTACCTAGGTAGGATCAAGATAAGTCACTTAACCCTCTCTGGGCTTCAGTGTCCACATCTGTACAATGGGGGTAAACACTGTAGCCTCCACAGAGTAGTGGGAAAACCACCATCCATGCCCTGCGCCCTACTTCACTTTTCTCCATGGCTCATATCTCACCTCCTACACACGTGATGTTCTTTATGCACTGCTCATTCACCATTCCCTGACTCTAAGCTTCTCGAAGCAAGGAATTCTCTGTTTCCTCTCTGATGCCTCACCGGTGCCTAGAGGAGTACCGGGTCCACAGAAGATGCTCTCTGAGCAGCTGCTGAATTAATGAAAGAATAAATGAAAAGTGCCAGAAAATGTCTTGCACATAAAATTTACTGTTCAGGAATTAATATTATCATTACTTTGAAAAAGCACACATGCTGTTTTTGAAAAAAAAAAAATATATATATATATAAAGCTACTTTTCAATCTGGTGTCAAGTTCAGCCTGAGATGTTACATTTATTTATTTATTTAAAAGATTTTTATTTATTTATTTGACAGAGATCACAAGCAGGCAGAGAGAGAGAAGGGGAAGCAGGCTCCCTGCCGAGCAGAGAGCCCAATATGGGGCGTGATCCCAGGACCCGGGATCATGAACTAAGCTGAAGGTAGAGGCTTTAACCCACTGAGCCACCCAGGTGCCCCGAGATGTTATATTTAAATGGTTCTTCTGGGTGAACATAGAATAAATGTCCTGACTCACGGCAATACGGGCTTGAAGGAAGGAAGTTTTCCAAGAAAGATTTCCACTGCGCTGGTGTTCCCCAATCCCTACCCCCAGCACTCTGTAAACACAGGTCAGAAAGAAAGAAAGAAAGAAAGAAAGAAAGAGGAGAGTGAAGAATCAGGACTTTGTGAACTATAGTGTGGACTATTAACAGAGACAGAGGAGGGCAGTGAGGGACACAGGCAGGTCCGTGCATGACACGAACTGGTAGGAGATGACTGATAAAACCCGTCCTCACCCGCCCCCATCTTAAAGACCTACTGGGAACAGAAGAAGGAGCCACGGAAGGGCCAGCGCTCTGGGTTGCCAGCACCATACTCCATGGAGGACAGTGCCCTTCAGGAGACGGACCACCTTCTAAGACAGGGGTGGCCATGAACTGGTTTAGCAGCTGGAAGACCCAGGGAATATCTAGACGGGAGACTGCTAGGAGATGGCTGTGAGCATCTGAAGGTATGAGGGCTCATCTCATTAATTTGACTATTAAGAGATGTGACCTCACTTTTATCACAAACAGAACATCACAACATGTGAGACACAAACAAAAATAGCTCGGCACATCAAAATATTATTGAACTTTTTTCTCTTTGCTTAGTCTACTTTTTAACAAACTAAGCACGTAAGATTGGTATAACCTCTCTTAAACAAGAATTCAGTTTTTCCCAGATGTCACAAAGAGAAAACAGCAAAAGTATAAAAAAGGAGCTTCCAAGTCTGCAACTTACGTCCTGAGCCATAATTCAAACCCAAACATACAGATCATGAAATCTCATTTCTAGAGTTTTTTCTGGTCTTGACCATGTGAGTTCTCATTTCACAAGTGGCATTAAAATAGGGCTTTCCCCAGAATTGTTCTATTCTGATGCATTTCCTACTCTCACGTTCCTGATCAGCTAAAAATAGATTCAAAACAGCTACTGTTCAAACCAGCAAGGGCCTCTGCGGCGACGTGGGGCAAAGACTCTGACAGGATGGGCCCAACTCTTCCTCTCATTTTAAGCGGGGTTTTCTTTTGGGAGGGGGCGGTAAATCCAAAAAACATCGCTTTAAATTTAGTAAAGAGTCATTCTACAGAAGCATCTTTCAATACTCTAAAAAAATTAAATTCCAACATAAACACATTTGAATATTTACTCCTTAGAATGGTGTCCTGGACGCCTGGTGGCTCAGTTGGTTAAGCGGCTGCCTTCGGCTCAGGTCATGATCCCAGCGTCCTGGGATCGAGTCCCACATCAGGCTCCTTGCTCAGCGGGGAGCCTGCTTCTCCCTCTGCCTCTGCCTGCCACTCTGTCTGCCTGTGCTCGCTTGCTCTCTCTCCCTCTGTCTCTGACAAATAAATAAATAAAATATTAAAAAAAAAAAAAGAATGGTGTCCTGGAGATATAACTTACTTTATTGCTGATTTTGTATCTCAAAGTAAATGCATTCAAATCTCTCAACATCAGGGGCGCCTGGGTGGCTCAGTCCTTAAGCATCTGCCTTCCGCTCAGGTCATGATCCCAGCGGGTCCTGGGATCCAGCCCCGCACCAGGCTCCCTGCTCAGTGGGAAGCCTGCTTCTCCCTCTCCCACTTCCCCTGCTTATGTTCCCTCTCTCACTGTCTCTCTGTCAAATAAATAAAAATTAAAAATTTCTTTTTTAAAAAAAGTGAACATCACACCACTGTGACCCAAAATTCACCAGCTGCCTTTTAAAAATTCACTATTTTAAATTAATCTTCACTCAAAAGCTCCATGACTCTTGCCATCTAAATCCCTCCCCCCATTTGAAAAAATATATTAAGTTCAATCTGCTGTCACCCTATATGCATGAGGCCAAAAATATAGAAAAATTCTTTCTTTTTAAGTAGGCCCCATACCCCATGTGGATCTTGAATTCAGGACCCTGAGATTAAGGGTCCCATGCTCTACAGACTGAACCAGCCAGGAGCCCCTACAAAAATTCTTTTTGCTTCAATCTTAACATTATGGCAAGAAGTGACTTAAATTCTCCTTCAAAGATTTCAAATGAACACAAGTAAATATCTCCTTACTTCTCAATACAATCCCATCTTCTGCGGACAGGAAGCTAACTGAGCACTCAGATAATAAAGTTTTCAAGGTTAGTCACTGTCAACTACTTCCAGAAGGGTGCTGGAAACTCACAGACAAAACAATAATTTTTAATAATATGACTAACACTTACTCAGCCCGTAAACCATGCGCCAGATGCTATTCTAAGGGCTTCACAGTTTATAAACCTAGTTAATAACCGAAAGAGATCAGCCCATTTTACAGATAAGGAAACTGAGCTCAGAGAGATAAGGTGACTTGCTCAAGGTGACACAGCTAGAAAATGAAAGAGGAGGTAAGAGCCGGGACAATCGGGGGGGCCTGGGTGGCTCAGTGGGTTAAGCCTCTGCCTTCAACTCAGGTCATAATCTCAGGATCCTGGGATAGAGCCCCTCATCGGCTCTCTGCTTAGCAGGGAGCCTGCTTCTCCCTCTCTCTCTCTGCTTGCCTCTCTGTCTACTTGTGATCTCTGTCAAATAAACAAATAAAATCTTAAAAAAAAAAAAAAGAGCCGGACTGTCTAACTCTGGAGTGCCCCATATGAACCACACCCCACTGATCTTTACAGCAGAAAATCCCTTCTGAAGTTGCAGGGACCTGCACATAGAGGCGGCCTCATTCCGCTGAAGACCCAGTTCTCGTTCATTATCAGTTATGAGTTAATGAGCATATACATTAATGGTAGTATTTCAGATACTGTATCCAACTCTATGAACACTGGACTATTTGTAAGCTCCCTCTTTGATGAGCGCCCACACTGAAATAAAGAACACTTCTATTTTCTGGTCCAAAGTATACAGATTACCAGCAAATAAAACAAACAAAAATGACACTTTATGAACAAAATCTTGCCCCTCCAGATTCAGTCCCTTATTGGCTTTTTAGGTGCTCTGAAGTCACTGTAGCAGGTGCTCAAGAGTGGACCACGCCTGAGCAGTAAGCCCCACCCTCAAGGATTTCCAGATCCACGCGGGAAAAGACATGGACAAAAACCATCAATCAATTGTGATACAGCATGATAAGGTCTGCACGAGAGACAATGAGAGTAGAAAAGACACAAAGGAGGGCAACTAAGACCCCAACTCAGGCTGGTGTATCTGTTATCACTTCATGAGGAGGTTACAGATACGTACACACACACATGCACACACACAGTGCATACATACACACATGCATACACACGTACATACGCAAGCACACACACGTGCATACATACACACGTGCTCACACGGGGAGCTCAATAATGCTGTATCTTTAAAAGAAAACAATGTGTTTTCTTTTTTTTAAGATTTTATTTATTTGAGAGAGCGAGCGCGAGCGTGCACACAAACAGGGAGCGGCAGGCTCCACCCTGAGCAGGGAACCCGATGCGGGGAATGGATCCCAGGACCCCAAGATCATGACCCAAGTCAAAGGCAGACGCTCAACCAACGGAGCCACCTGGGCACCCCCAACGTGTTTTCTATTTACTTCAAGATCTCCTGCTCTTAAAAGGAGGATTTTTTAAATCTTTTTTTTTTAATTTTTTAATTTAATTTTTTAAATCTTTTTTAAAGATTTTATTTTTAAGCAATCTCCACACCCAATGTGAGGCTCAAACTCACACCCCGAGATCAAGAATCGCAGTCTCCACCCACTGAGCCAGCCAGGCAACCCAAGGGGAACTATTTTTATGAGCTGTTTTACCACAGTACTTTTTAAAATTAAGTTGGAAATGCAGGTTGCAAAAGGACACACACAATAATTCCATTTGGGCATATTTACATTACAATGAATATTATTATTAAGTACAAATTACACATAAATGAAAATGGCAAGGATACATAATAAGTTTCTTTTTTTTCCCCCTCTTCTCCTTTCCCACAATTTCTGAAGAAGAAAATGAAATCATCATTATTTCCTGCCATGCCTATAAAACTGGAAAACATTCCGGTGGAAGTGCAGCTCTGCTCCTGGTGACCCTCGCTTGGTCAGCCAGGATGACAGTGGAGCCTCCAAGGGGCAAAGGATGGACTGGCAGGAAGGGACCCGGTCATTTCTGCTCACATTTCATTGGCCAGAACAAGTCACATGGGCACAACTTAAGGCAGCTGGGCGGAGAAAGAGACCCCTACCCCAGGAAGGGGCAGTGAATATCCCAACAAGAACACAGTCTGGTATAGTAGAATCTTTTTAATTCACCGCATATGTGACGTTACGGGTCACTTACCGCACACGCCTCCCCAAGTAACTGCCCAGCATCCCCTCTTCGGCTCTTGGCTCAAATGCTACTTCCCAGTGAGGCCTTCCCTTACCACCTCCTACCTCCCACCTCTGCTTTATGGTTCTCCGCACTTTCAAAAGGTCCTGCCAAAACCAACAGGTATGTGTACGTACGTACATACACATGAACACATGTACACCAGTCCGGGTGTGTGCACACATGTATACATGCACATTCGTACTGAGAGGGGAAGTGAACACGGCGAGAAGGCAACACCAAAAACTGATGCATCTGGGTGACTCGGTCAACTTTTGTGCGGATCTGAAAATTCCCGGAGTAAGAAGCTGAGGGGAAAACGAGATCCACCAGCACGGCTTGTGCTTTCTCTAGCTGGGCTCAGCTGCACAGAGCAGGCTCGAGGCCGGAGTCTCGGGGCTGCTGACTGAGGACGGGGAAGGTCATGGGCAGTGTGCACAAGGCACTGAGTATCACGAAGCAGAAGCCAAGGCAAAGGCGGCATTTGGATTCCAGGTTCCGGTCTCTTCCTGTGGCCCAGCCGTCCTTCTGTCCTTGGGCTCAGAAAGAAGACCCCCGCACCCTTAAAATAGATCTCCTTTTCCGCTTCGGCTCGTGAGTCGTTCTGTTACTTCCTGTGTGTATGCGTGCGACAACTTCAGCTCCCCAGGGGCGCTCTCAGTCATCTGCCTGCGCATGGAGCATCACCTCGCTTTTCTCCCGAGTGGGTTTTCAGGATTCAGATTCAGTTGCACCGACTGTATGTTAACGTCATGGCAAATCATCCGAGGCGGTAATTCTGAAAATCGGGCAACATACGAACTCGTACGCTATGCACGCACGTCACCAGACTGGAGTTTCCTCTTCAAGACAGGTCGGGGGAGTTCGTCAGGTGATGGGACAGAGGAGCACTGTCGAAGGTTGGGAGGCTCGATGAGAACACACAGCGTTTTGGGGAATTCTGAGTTGTTCAGGGGTGAGTGTGTGCGGCCACGGCATGATACAAGGCAGGCTGAGACAAGCTCGTGGTGAGGTCTGATACTATCCTGAGACTGACTTTTTCATAAAGGCGAGGAAGAGACGTTGACGGGTTCAAGCAGGGGAGTCAGATTTGTCTTTTAAAAACACATCACTCTGTCTACTATGTGGAGAATGGATTGGGGTGGGACAAAGCAAGCCTGGGTGACGGGGACCGTGGAAGGGACAGTTCCAGGGATATTTCATGTGTTCAATCAACAGAACTTGATCATTATTTGCGAGTGACATGTCAGGAAGAATGAGTCTAGACTCAGGCCTCAACGGATGGTACCATTCCCTAAAAGTGAGACTACAAAAGGACATTTTGAGAAGAGAAGGTGAGTTCCGACTGCACTCTGGGCTGAGGTGCCTGGAAAAACGCCCAGACAGAACACTGCTCTACGGGCAGCTGACACGGGTAGGTACAGATGGACGGACGGACATGGGTACGGATATGGTTTCCGTTTCCTTGTTCTAGCACTAGATTCAGGATTAATAACACATAAGACATATTTTCAATTTATCTTAAAATCAGACAGACAAGGACATTAGGACAGAAGTAAAATGAGGACACAAAAAATAACACTAAGCCGGAAGAGAGGCTCGTACACGTTACACGCATGTATCAACACAGTGCGTGCCCGGTTGCACAAACACATACCTGCAGAGGCTTCCTGCCACAGGGCAATTCAGAGAAAGCAATTTTAGAGGGGCCCCCATGAGGAGACCCACACATCACCCTTGCTGGTGTGGACTGATTTAAGATAGAGTACCAAGGGCAGGTTCAAAACCAGAGGGTCAGGAGGGCCTCCGGTTTTCATTAGCTTTTCAAAGGAGTCCCTTTCTAAAAAAAGATTAAAAACTACTCTCTCGGGGCATGCATGGGCTGCATAGTCTTCATTCAATCCACTGTTAAAACATGCCCCCAGCATTACTCTCCATAAGCACTGAGCCACGGGGAGGTTTAGTGGCTTTCCAGTGCCCCCCCCCACCCCCGCAAGCAGAGCCATGCAAGGAAGCACAGCAGGTTGAAAAGCCATGTTCTGTCCACCACACTGGGGAAGCTGGAGATCTCTGTGCACATCTCAGGCAGGGGACAGGACCAGCGAGGGGACTGGAGGGTCATCAGTAAGTACTCAGTAGGTACTGGCAGAAACTCTAGGTACCAAGAGGGCAGAACTTGGCTACCTCCTGAACACTCAGAACTAATAAGCATGGACCACAGAGCCCAGAGAATAAATAAAATGAATGCCCCCAAACAGGCTAGTCATTCATTCATTCAACAAATGCACCTGGAAGGTAGGAAACAAAAGGAAAACCAAGAACAGAGTCCTGAGAAACATCCTTTAGGGTGTATTGGGAAAGAGCAGTCTGCGATGGAGACAAGAAAGTAAGAAAGCCATATTCCATGGCATCTAGAAGACGCTTGCGAAAAAAAACGTGATCACCAGGGTCAAAAGCCAAAGAGAGGTTAAAGGACATGTTCTGAGAAGTGCCCAGGGTCTGGCAATCTTAGCGAGGGCAGTGTGGATGCAGCGATGAAGGGAAAAGTGTCCAAATGAACACAAGGAGGGAAGACACTGGAAAATGAGGGGGCCGGGAGATCCACTCTTGTAAGGGTCTGGTCTGTGAAAGGGGAGGACAGGGATAAAGCAATAGCTAGAGGAGAGGACAGGACCAGAGGGGGCATCTTGCTGTTTTTACAACTGGTGTGAGCTGGAGAGCTTCTGAATCAAAAGGGATAGAGAAGGAAGACAGAAGACTGAATGATTACCAAGAAAGCCAGGCACAGGGCAAGACCGGACAGAAAAGAACACTGATGAAGACGCTGTGCTACACAGAAGACATAAAAATCCAGCACTCAGGGGTGCCTGGGTGGCTCAGTGGGTCAAGCCTCTGCCTTCGGCTCAGGTCATGATCTTAGGGTCCTGGGATCGAGCCCTGCATCGGGCTCTCTGCTCATCGGGGAGCCTGCTCCCCACCCGACCCCGCCACCGCCTGCCTATCTGCCTACTTGTGATCTCTCTCTCTGTCAAATAAATAAAATCTTAAAAAAAAAAAAGATCCAGCACTTAGAACAGGGGCTGGCACCCCATAAATACTTCCCCTCTACTACTACCACAGTTATTATTTTTATTAGAAAGAGGCAGGTTTCATGCCCTGAAAATGGAAAGAAGTTAGTGGGAATGAAGGAGGGAGGTAAAAGGAACAGGGAAAAAGTGCCCGACTACTATGATTTCTTTGGAAAGCAGAAGACAATGTCACCTAGTGGGAATGTGGAGGGGCTGTCACTTCAGCAAAGTGGGCGGCGGGGGAGGTGGGTACTTCTAATACTTCTGGAGAGCAGTAGAACAGTCTGGAGGGCAGTGGAAGGGCAAAGACACATCCCTCGTGTCTTCCTAGATAACTCTGGCTGCTTAGGACTGCTTTTTGCTCAAGCAAGACCCCTGTTTTCTGGACATCGGGCAGGCAGGGAGAGCTCAACCAGCCCTGGGCAAGTGACTGAGCATCGCCCTCCCTGTGCACATATAAAGTGAGAACCCAGACCATATCGTCCCTTCACAGGGTCAAACAGTTGTTGGCCACATGAAGTGTTTAGCACATCCTAAGTGCTGGACACATTAGCTATTACTGCTGTCATTATTATCACTTCTGGCATGTCTAAAAAGCCAAAACATGTTTTTCAAGGAAAGGCCAAGGGAAAAAAAAAAAGGTAATTTGTTATGGTAAGTGTTGGATTAGAAAAGATTAGTAAAGATTTTAAAAGAAGGAAAAAGAAAACAAGTGACAGAGCAAAGTCTGTCATTCTGCAATTACCGTACAAAGAAAAGTAGCCCACTGACACTACACTTCCCTTCCCGTTATTTTTCTTCACATGTCCTCACAGCCTATTTCTTACCCTAACCCTGACCGAGACTCAGACGGAGCCCCCTCATGTGCTGCACTAGGCCCACGTCGCGGCAGAAAATGACGCTGGATTACAGAGGTGACCTCAAAAACACCAGCCCTCTAAAACACTACCCACCCTCTTGACACTGAAGAAGTAGCCCTACTCATCTTCTAGAAGGTAATCTGGCTACATTCTAGAAAAGTCCTTAAAGATGACCACACCCTCTGATCCAGAAACCTTAGGGTTTCTAGAAACCTTAGGGAAATTATCAGAAAATCAGAGGCACCTGGGTGGCTCCATCAGTTGAGCATCTGACTCCTGGTTTTGGCTCAGGTCATGATCAGGGTCCTGGGACGGAGCCCCGCACATTCAGCAGGGAGTCTGCTTGAGATTCTCTCCCTCTCCCCTGCACACTCTCGCACATGGGACACCTTCTCTAATAATAAATAGTCTTAAAAAAGAAAAAAAAAGTCAGACAAAGACTCATATACAAAGCTTCATCACAGTCAGATATATTTAAAAAGAGGGGCTCCTGGCTGGCTCAGCTGGTTGAACAAGTGACTCTTGATCTCAGGGTGGTGAGTTTGAGCTCCACGCTGGGAGTAGAGTTTACTTAAAAAAATAAAAATAGGGGCGCCTGGGTGGCTCAGTGGGTTAAAGCCTCTGCCTTCGGCTCAGGTCATGATCTCAGGGTCCCGGGATCGAGTCCCGCATCAGGCTCTTCGCTCAGTGGGGAGCCTGCTTCCTCCTCTCTCTCTCTGCCTGCCTCTCTGCCTACTTGTGATCTGTCTGTCAAATAAATAAATAAAATCTTAAAAAAAAATAAATAAAAATAAAAATAATTTTTTAAAAAGTTCAAAACTAAAAAAAAAAGTTCAAAACTAAAGAAATAACATTTATAAACATTATATATATATACATATATACATGTATATATATATATGGGAAAAACTGGGGCATGTGGGTGGTTCAGTTGGTTAAGCATCTGCCTTCAGCTCTGGTCATGATACCAGGGTCATGGGATTGAGCCCCAAGTAGGGCCCCCTGCTCAGCGGGGAACCTGCTTCTCCCTCTCCCTCCGCCCCTCTCCTCCCCGCTCATGCTCTCTTATACACTCTCTTTCATTTATTAGAGAGAACACATGAAAGAGAGAGAGAGAGAGAACGCGCAGGAGCAGGGACAGAGGGAGGGGGAGAAGCAGGGAGCCTGATGTGGGACTCAATCCCAGACTCCTGGGATCATAACCTGAGCTGAAGGCAGACTTAATTGACTGAGCCACCCAGGTGCCCCAAATAAAATCTTGACAGAAAGAAAGAAAGCCAGCCAGCCAGCCCTGACAGCTACCTGAATTTCCTACATTTGGGGAAAAGCTTAATCACTATACTTAACGATGGAAAAACCTGTAGCCATTAAAATTGGTGTTTTAATTTGTAAGGATGCAAGGAAATGCTTGTAACACGAGGTTAAGTTAAAATGCAATATATATAGCCGCATACAATAGGATTCCAATGATTTATTCATTGATTCCACAAACTTTCACCAAGTCCCAGTGTTTCAGGCAGAAATAAATGGGCTTTGAAAATTAAAAATGAATGTGACTTGTTCTGTGCTGTCAATCTAGCAGGGGAAACAGACACAAAAGCAGATTGCTCTAACACAATATGGTAAGAGCAGAAATGAAGCCAAACCAGAGTGGGGATCTGCAGGAATGTGGGGTGTTGAGGGAAAGGCTCCAGGGGAAGGTGACAAGGCAGCTGAGTCTTACAAGAGGGCGAGCTTGTCATGCTCAGGGAGGGAGGGCTTCAGGAAGAGCAGAGATACAGGAGTAAGGAACAGTAGGGTACCTCACATATACACAGTGACAAAAGAGAGACAAGAGGCCCATAATTTTGCAGTCACTTGTGCTAAGCCCCGTATCAGCAAACCAAGACTTAACACCTCACCTAACAGTTTCAACCTCTGCTGGGAGTGTAATCTCAAACCAGTAAATCTGGAATTTCCTGACAGCACTAGGGAGGTGATCTGCCTGACAGACCCTTTCTGGCCCCCACAGAAGGATAAGGTGCTCTACTCTTTCCTTGTTCCTAAACCCCTTCTGCCCATAAAAGTCTGCCATTTTGTTTGGCTCTTGAGAACGCCTTTCCATTTGCTAGATGGCATGCTGCCCCATTCATGATTCATTGAATAAAGCCAACCTGATCTTTAAACTTACTCCACTGAATTTTGTTTTTTAACAACACAGAGAAAATAATGGAATGCCAAAAAATAAAAGCCTAAAAAAATAACAATGATTATCTCTGGATAACAGGATTACAGGTAATTCTTGCTTTTGCCTTAATTCTTGATTTGGAAATCATCTTATGAAGAGTCATACAGAATTCAGTGTATCTATGCTACCGAATCTGTAATAAAAGAAATCAATTTGAATGAGGAAGGTAGGCTACAAAGATTTCTAAAATCTTTTCAAGTTCTAAAACTCCGTGATTCTAAGAGGAAGAAAGGACATTAGAAGATTTAGCTTGGAAAAAAAAGAAATCCTAACCTAGAAAAAGAATTGGTATCCTTGGAAAGTGTGATTTGGAACAAAGATTTTCTTTTTTACCTTCTGCGTCCTATTTTCCTTTTTATTTTTGCCTCCTAATATGATGAACCTAAAGTACATTTCATGGTAGAATGCAGAGTACTCTAATCCTGCCTCCACTAGCATGAAAGGGAGACATCAGAACAGAGGAACCGGCTACTGGTTGTCTTCGCCTAACCGTGCGCTGTGAGTGTTGACACACAAGAATCCGACAGCCTCGACCCCCTTGCCCTCGCTGACAAATGAAGGACCAAGCCCTCCAGTCAGCTGAGGACTGCCACGGGGCACATCAGGGCACAGTGGAAAGAGAAGAACACAGAAGCACTGTCCCCTCTGCAACCCTCATTTTCCAATCATCTGCCTCCCTTTCCAGATTACTCACCCAGCTCAAAACAATGCTGACTCGAAGTAACAAAGAGCCTGATTTCTTCCCCAGGATATTATGACCATGTCTAGGTCTGACCCCCAAGTCACAACATTTATAAAGCAACTAATGCTTTGACCCAAATGCTTCTCACCACCCCCGAAGTGTCACAGAGGACAGGGGGACTCCGGAGGCCCCTGTCTCATTCTCCCTCTCAGAAGAGTTCTAGTTTGGATATGACCATTACACGGTCACCCTATATCCATCTGCCAGTCCCCCCATCCTCCAGCGCCTCTCTCTACCCCTATGCCCTCAGTTGCTGGCCAGGCTTCCCTTCCCTGAGAAAGGAGAGCAGACAAGGCAGGTTACCTTACTTCCTCCACAAGCCCTATTCTAGTTGACTAAATCTCTCAAAAGTAAAATACAAAATTCTTACAAAGGCCAAGTTCTAGCAATTACCAGCCAACTACACAACTTTCAAACTTGTCATCTTTTGAACTCCTATTGCCTTGGCTGCAACAGAACCAAAGAAATGGTTCTATTGTCGTCAGAAACAGACTGTGAACTGCTATTTTCTTAGAGAGCAAACAAGGCTGTGGATTGTGTACAATTCCCCCATGTAATCCAGTGATTCTATTTTTCCCATTACAGGGAGTTTTATAAACTGCAACAATTACTCGCCCCAATACTTTCTGCCTGATCGGTAACATGGAAACATTAAGTGGGCCCAACCACACTCTGCCGGTGGGCAAGGGCTAAGAACCAAAGGCATAACCCGCCTAGTCACCAAAGGTGCTTTCTTGAATCACCTGTAATGCTTAGTTATTCTAATTAGTTCAAATTAGAATAATAAATAGCTTATAAGAATAAAGACTTATTCTAGACTCTTCAACAACATCTGCCATTAGAGCAACCTTTTTTTTTTTATCATGAAAAAACTGTATTTAGATTTAGCCAGCTGGACTCAGTTTAGATGATCCCAATTTTGTTGGCAACATCCAAAGCATCATAGTCAGGGGCCAGTCGAACGTATGCCTTCTTCTCTCCATCAGGCCTGATCAAGGTGTTGACCTTGGCTACATCAATGTCATAGAGCTTCTTCACAGCCTGTTTGATCTGGTGCTTGTTGGCCTTGACATCCACAATGAACACAAGTTTGTTGTCTTCTTTTTTCTTCATGGCTGACTCAGTAGTCAGGGGGAACTTGATGATGGCATAGTGATCAAGCTTGTTTCTCCTGGGGGCGCTCTTTCGAGGGTATTTGGGCTGCCTTTGGAGACGCAGAGTCTTGGGTCGTCGGAACGTAGGTGATGTGCAGATCTTCTTTTTTTTTTTTGTGACTGTGGACGCCTTTCAGCACCGCTTTCTTGGCCTTCAAAGCCTTTGCTTTGGCTTCGGCTTTGGGAAGGGCAGGGGCTTCCTTCTTAGCTTTCGGCGCCATCTTCATAAAAGGGAGAGCAACCTTTTTTAAATTTTATTTATTTATTTGACAGACAGAGATTACAAGTAGGCAGAGAGGCAGGCAGAGAGAGAGGAGGAAGCAGGCTCCCTGCTGAGCAGAGAGCCTGATGTGATGCCAATGCCGGGGCTTGATCCCAGGACCCTGGGATCATGACCCGAGCAGAAGGCAAAGGCTTTAACCCACTGAGCCACCCAGGCGCCCGAGAGCAACCTTTTTTAAAAAAGCATTCCACTGGGGCTCCTGGGTGGCTCAGTGGGTTGAGGCCTCTGCCTTCGGCTCAGGTCATGATCCTGGGGTCCTGGGATCGAGCCCCACATCGGGCTCTCTGCTCGGCAGGGAGCCTGCATCCCCCTTCTCTCTCTGCCTGCCTCTCTGCCTACTTGTGATCTCTGTCAAATAAAAGTAAAAAAAAAAAAAAAACAACAAAACAAAACAAAACAAAAAAAGCATTCCACTTACAGGTGAGACAAGGGGCCAAGCAGCGGAAGAGTGAATTGTCACTGTGTGGCCCCATCTTCACAAAGTCGTCTACACGACACGCTCTCATGGGGCCAGCTCCGGTCACAATCCCAGCTGTACCCCTTCCTCGCTGTGTTACCTCTCTGAACCTTCCCCATTTAGAAGGCGATGACATAAACATCCCTTATCTAGCAAGAGTCATCAGAGATAAAGGGAATGGAAGCTCCTACCTGAATTTTTATCCATCTACAGTCTGTCTCCCCCAAGCACAATGTAAGCTCCAAGAGGGCAGAGGCCTGATGTACTACATTCATGGCCATCTCCCCACTTACTAATACGATGCCCAGTGCAGACGGCCCACAGTAAATATTTGTTGTACAAATGACAAGTGTCTACCTGACACACAATAAACAGTCATTACTTTTCTTCGTAACTTCAGCCTACAGTTTCCTCATCCTTTTTTTTTTTTTTTTTAAAGATTTTATTTATTTATTTGACAGAGAGAAATCACAAGTAGGCAGAGAGAGAGGAAGGAAGCAGGCTCCCTGCCGAGCAGAGACCCCCCCGATGTGGGGCTCGATCCCAGGACCCCGGGATCATGACCCGAGCCAAAGGCAGAGGCTTTAACCCACTGAGCCACCCAGGCGCCCCCAAGTTTTCCTCATCCTTTTGCTCTTTTCCGTCTTTAAGCCCAGACATTGTTTTCCTTGGGCTCAGGGCTCTGTCTCACCCAAGCAGCATGAATATGGAGCACAGCTACTAAAAATTAGCATCGGACCTGCTGACTGACTACGAAACTGGCAGGAGAAACTACTAGAAGCAGGAACCTGAACCTAAGTCCACCAACATCCTAAGTCCACAGAGATGCATTCTGAGAGAACTGTTTTCATTACATCTGGTTTTTGAAAAAATGATTCTTGCAACTACAATTTTATGTCCTCACCAAAAATATCCCAAGTGATAGAGATGATGTGGGCAACCCCATTCTCATCTTTGATCCCAACTGGTTAAACAGACAAGATGACAAGCCCAAGCAGCAGCTACTTTTGACACATTCCATAAAATGGATTCTGGTCACTTAAAAGGGACCAAGTGAAACTGACAGCATTAAATACTTCTAAAGAATTTTTTTAAACCCAGGTATATGGAAAGTGTCTTAAATTGACACACATAATAATTACTGCTGAGACCCAAGGGTACACTCTTCTGCAGGAAGGTTCAAGCATTTCCTCTGATCACCAGACCAAAGCTCTGTATTCTTACCCAGTCTGAACACTCAAAGCCAATATTCTAGCAGATCTAGTCAACAGCGTGCAGTGCGTTCTCTCAGGGAGAGAGAATGCCCCTCTGGGCGCCACGTGCCCATCAAGTTCTTGGTGTGAATACAGGTTTCCTTCCTAATGTGAACTGTCAACGTTAACTTCCTCCTGCAGGTTCTGCATCATCACTCGGCCAATGCCAACAGGCCCTTCTAAAAATCAGAAATGGTGGGGCGCCTGGCTGGCTCAATCTGGAGTATGCAACTCTTTTTTTTTTTAAGATTTTATTTATTTATTTGTCAGAGAGAGTGAGCGAGCACAGGCAGACAGAGTGGCAGGCAGAGGCAGACAGAGAAGCAGGCTCCCTGCCAAGCAAGGAGCCCGATGTGGGACTCGATCCCAGGACGCTGGGATCATGACCTGAGCGGAAGGCAGCCGCCCAACCAACTGAGCCACCCAGGCATCCCTGGAGCATGCAACTCTTGATCTCAGGGTCATGAGTTCAAGACCTACATTGGGTGTAGAGCCTACTTAAAAAAAACTTTTTTTAGACAAACCATAAGTGACTCTTAATCTCACAAAACAAACTGAGGGTTGCTGGGGGGAGGGGGATCAGGAAAGGGGAGTGGGGTAATGGACACTGGGGAGGGTATGTGCTATGGTTAGTGCTGTGAAGTGTGTAAACCTGGCGATTCACAGACATGTACCCCTGGGGATAAAAATACTTTATATGTTTATAAAAAATTAAAAAATTAAAAAAAATTAAAAAAAATTTTTTTAGGGGCACCTGGGTGGCTCAGTCGGTTAAGCTTCTGCCTTCAGCTCAGGTCATGATCCCAGGGTCCTGGGATTGAGCCCCACGTAGGGGTCCCTGCTCTGTGGGGAGTCTGCTTCTCCCTCTCCTCTGCAACTGCACACACTCTCTCATTCTAATCTTTTAAAAAAATGTTTCTAGGGGCGCCTGGGTGGCTCAGTGGGTTAAGCCTCTGCCTTCGGCTCAGGTCATGATCTCAAGGTCCTAGGATCAAGCCCCGCATCACGCTCTCTGCTCAGCAGGGAGCCTGCTTCCCCCTCTCTCTCTGCCTACTTGTGATCTCTGTCTGTCAAATAAATAAATAAAATCTTTAAAAAAAAAAAGTTTCTAAAATGTTTTTACATAAGTAAATAAAATCAGCAATGGCCACATTTTCACATAACCATCTCATTCCAGGAAGGGTGAATGTGCTTACTGTAGGCAATAAGAGGAAAGGATGAAGAGGTGTCCACTGGGGACACTCTGCAAAGTACTTCTTCCACTTGGCATTCACTAAAGTTCTCCCACTCACAAGCCACTCTAGTCACACCATCTCAAGGTGAAAGACTGCTTTATTCACATTTCCCTGGGCCATAAATCCGCACTTTTTTGAGCGTGAGGACATCTGAACAAAGTAAACATGAATGAACAAGCACAGCCCTCGCAGATGACCACCTCATCTGCCCCAAACTGTCCATGAGGAGGGAAAAAATGTGGCACTTCTTTCGATGAAACTCCACAGAAATGGTATCTGGTCTGTACCTATCATAAGTAGAAGATTAACTAATATAAAAGTAAAAGGTTCATTCATTCATTAATATTCATCAAACACAAAGGTATGCGTGCTGTCACTCGTCAGCATCCTAAAACAAAACACGGAAAACGACAGAATATCTACTTTCCATAACTGGCCTCTGAAACGCAACAGGGCTACAATTTTTTTTAACTGGCCCACGAAATAATGACTGCTGAAACCAACACGTAAATTCCTCTGGCAGATCTATATACAATATGGAAAAAAGCGGTTGGCTTTTTTTTTTTTTTTTAGCAGCATATTTTCCCTTGATTGCACCTCAAAAAAATTTATTTTTTTTTTCTGGTTTTTCATCTCTCTCAATACCCTAAACATGACAATTCAATGAGTAAATCAAATCATACACAGAAAGTTCTACTGAGTAGATTATAAAGGTTGCTAGGTATTTTTAAATTTTCCATCAATTTTAATTTCTTTCTCAGAAATAAGTTTCCCCTACTAGGACATACATATATACAGAATTGTCCAGCTCGAATATTAAATGTACTTTATTCCTTTTGAAAATTGGTCACCAGTACATGATTATTTTTGGTCAGTCTTAATACCTGATCAGCCAACACAAATAAATACTTACAGAGAAACACTAATACTTTTTAAAAAAACAGTCTTTGGAGGACATTTTTTAATTTAAAATTTTTTAAATGTTAAAACCAACAGGAGTGGCAGGTTTTCTTTTTTCCTTTTCTCTTTAAGTAGGCTCCACAGCCAATGTGGGGCTTGAACTCACGACCCTGAGACCAAGAGGCCCACGCTTTTCTGACTGAGCCAGCCAGGTGACCCACATGAGTTACAGCTTTAAATACAACAATCCATATTTCACAAAAAGAAGGAAGTGTTTTACTGTGAAAGCATGACCAAGATACATACTGCACTGGGTAAAATACAAAAGAAGTCCTATTGAGATTGGAGAGATAAGATGTAGAACATGAAAAAGATAACACAAAAGTAAACGCCTCTGTGTCAAAAACCCTAATTTTTTTAAAATTTTATTTACTTATTTGACAGAGATCACAAGTAGGCAGAGAGGCAGGCAGAGAGAGAAAGAGAGGGAAGCAGGCTCCCTGCTGAGCAAGGAGCCCAATGTGGGACTCGATCCCAGGACCCTGAGATCATGACCTGAGCCGAAGGCAGCGGCTTAACCCACTGAGCCACCCAGGCGCCCCAAAAAACCCTAATTTTTAAAAAAGTGAATCCATTGGTTGAAGTGAAATAAGTTATCCAAAGATGCCGTATCACACAGAAGTAGAAAATTATTAAAGATCTCAAGAAACTCGTTTAATGACATGGCATCACAGTCAGACATACACTAACATTTTCTGCATAAGAACATGAACATCTCTCTTCCGTCAATTTTCGTATGGTTTCCTATAATCTTGGAATCTGGGCAAACTCTTCTCAAACTTTTATCCACCTGCACAGAGAAAGTCAAGAGACAAAGCAGGCCCGGCTACAGAACTGGCGGGACCTGGCACCAAACGAAAATGCAGGGCCTCCTGCTAAAGATTTATTAAGAATTCCAAGACATCGGGACGCCTGGGTGGCTCAGTTGGTTAAGCGGCTGCCTTCGGCTCAGGTCATGATCCCAGCGTCCTGGGATCGAGTCCCACATCGGGCTCCTTGCTCGGCAAGGAGCCTGCTTCTCCCTCTGCCTCTGCCTGCCACTCTGTCTGCCTGTGCTCGCTCTCTCTCCCTCTCTCTCTGACAAATAAATAAATTTAAAAAAAAAAAAGAATTCCAAGACATCAACAGGGCACTGAACCATGTGTGCATTAAACCCTCCGACTGCAGGTCACATGCCCGGAACACCAGCCCTGGTGACAAGTATAGACACGGTCTAACAGAAGACCCTGACCTGATATGCTTCTAGAAGAACGCCTGGCAGGTGACAGGTGTTCACTGTGCTCTGCTTGGAAGCCAGGAGCTCAGCTCCCAAAAGACCCATAAAAGCAAAGTACTACTTTATCTACTCAGAAAAGTGGACTAATTAAATTACAGCACTAGTACCCATCTAGAGTTCATACCAAACACTGACAGGGAACAAAGAAACAGTATGCACTAAATACATCTCACAATGTTTAATTAGAAAGCTAATTAAGTCAAGGCCCAGCACTTCTTAATACTACGCCCCCAAAAGATACCTCTCGTCCCAGCCGGACTATTGTCTTCAAAGAGCAGGACAAGATGCTCAGGACAGAGCGGCTGGGGAGCAGTTAACCCCACGACCTCCAGTTCAGAGATCGACCCCCCTTCCCGGCACTGCAGGACCAGCGGGCCCTTCAGAAGACTAAGTCAGTCCTCTGGTTTAGGGAGACTGGGTCACTCCGGGTATTATTTTTTAGGTCCGATATGTGACATTGCTTCTGGGACTCCTCAGGTCCTGTCTGCACGCTCCCCTCCTTTCAAACCCCCTGGCTCCACTTTCAC
This sequence comes from Mellivora capensis, assembly GCA_004024625.1. Lineage (NCBI taxonomy): Eukaryota > Metazoa > Chordata > Mammalia > Carnivora > Mustelidae > Mellivora > Mellivora capensis. Next base: position 25,756 of record PISX010014330.1, read on the forward strand.
CCCCTAGTTCCTTCAGGCCGCCCGATCACTCCTGATTTTAGAAAAAGGCGGAGGGGAGGCGGGGCGCTGGGTGGCTCAGTCCGTTAAGCGTCTGCCTTCAGCTCAGGTCATGATCCCGGGGTCCTGGGATCGAGCCCCACGTCAGGCTCCCTGCTCAGTGGGGAGCCTGCTTCCCCCTCACCCGCTGCTGCCACTCTGCCTGCTTGGGCTCCCTCTCTGTCAAATAAATAAAAATAAATATTTTAAAAGGGTTGGGGGGAGAGCCCAGTATGGCTTAATACTGGGTGAGAAGAGAAGTTTAAGGAATCGAGAGAGAAAATTCCGACCCAGCCTTCCATACAAGCCAGGGCCTGTTCGTTACCGTAACCTGGAAGATTCGGCCTTTTACACTCTTGGCATTGTTATAGGCAAACCTCATTTTACTGCACCCTGCTTTCCTGCACTCTGCAGATACTATGTTTTTCAAATTGAGTGTCTGTGGCAACCGTCCATCGAACAAGTCTACTGGCGCCATTTTTCCAACAGCATTTGCTCACTTTGTGACTCTGCGTCACATTCTGGTAATTTGTACAATAGTTCAAACTTTCTCATTATTACTATATTTATTATGGTGATCTGTGATCAGGGATTATGACTCACTGAAAGCTCAAATGATGGTTTGCATGTTTTAGCAATAAAATAGTTTTAAATTAAGGTATATATATTTTATGCTCTATTTATATGCCTATAGATATACATACTTTTAAAGCTATTGCCCACTTAATGGCCTACAGTGTAGTGTAAACATGGTTTTAGATGCACTGGGAAACCAATAAATTTGTCTGCCTGGCTTTATTCTGATACGCGCTCTGTTTGGCATCACTTACACCGCAGCGGTCTGGAATAAAACCTGCAGTATCTCCGAGGTGTGCTGCAAGGAAGTTTCTAGATATTGTACGGCCAGCCACTAAAATTCTAATTTTGTACAACTCAATCTTATGTATGTCCCAGGAATCTAGCCTCCCAGGGCACTGCACTGGGCAACTGACATCTCGCTGCAAGTATTCTGAAGAACAATGCCATGAGACAGGTGTTCCTACCCCCAGTTTCACAAGCTGAAGAAACTGAGGCTCAGAAAGTACTTTGCTCGGCGTCCTCCAAATAGTTGGGTTTGCTTAAAACTCACATTTATCTGACTCTAGTTACAACTGCCTGCCTTTACCTAAATGATGCACCTTAATGTACTAACCACAAAAAACAATCTCACCTGGGGTCGCTCAGTTGGGTAAACAGCCAACTCTTGGTCTCGGCTCAAGTCATCATCTCAGGGTCGTGAGATCGAGCCCCAGGCCAAGCTCCCTGCTCTGCATGGGATTCTCTCTCCCTCTCTCTCTGCCTCTCCAGCTCATGCTCGCTCGCTCGCTCTCTCTCAAAATAAATAAATAAATCTTAAAAAAACAAAAACAAAAACCCTACAACACAAGAACTGGAACTCACAAAAAGGCACCCTGTATTCAATTCATGCATTCAGCAAATATTTTCTATTTAAAGATTTTATTTATTTATTTGAGAGAGAAACAGAGAGAAAGCATGAGCAGGGAGAGGGGCAGAGGGAGAGGAAAAGCAGACTTCCCCCCGCTGAGCAGGGACCCGATGCAAGGCTTGGATCCCAGGATCCTGAGATCCAGACCTGACCCAGGAGCCGAAGTCAGACACTTAACCAAATGAGCCACCCAGGAGCCCCTCAACAAATATTTACTGTGACCCACTGTGCGCCAAGCCCTGTGCTACGAGCTGGGTAAGAAACAGTGAACGGGGACGGTCAGGAGCTTGTGTCACACCAGCTGGTACATTACACACACAGATAATTCCAATGCAGTGTGACTGGCATCAGGATAGGAGAAGCAATTTTAATGAAACACCTTTTCTGTTTTCTCTACTTCTCCCCCAGCCACCTGTCTTTCAGCTTCCGCCCATACTGTGGTGGTTTAGGGAGGACATCTCTGTCTGGGCCTGATACACCCTAATTTACTCTGAGATCAGCAAATACCGACCCTATCAGATTTTTTCACCATCTCCAATTTTTCCTCAGTGGTTCCAGTAATTTCTACAATTAACTTCAAAAGAATGAATGTTAACTGAGTTTGCTCAGCATAAGAGATAACTGAAACACTGACCCTCACCACAGACTTTTCTCAATGTCCAAACTCCTGAGCATCTTTAAGGACTCTCGATCCTCCTGGAGGAAACGGTCAGCATGACACGCACCCTCCACAGGACTAACTCCCTTCACTTAACGATCTGCGGCAGCCCTTGCACTCCAGCTGCCTGTGCCTGGTCTCTCCCCTGGACTATGAGTTCACTGAAGGCAAAGACCAGGTCTTATCCGTATTAGGGATGGTATCTCCAGCTGTGTGCCCCTCAGTACCCAGCACAGAGTAAACATCCTACCTATACTTGTTCGAAGTAAACAAACAGAATTGGTAAAATTTGCCATCTACATAGTTAGCACTCCTTTTTTTTATTAAAGGTTTTAAAAATTAACTATAATATGATCTAGTGTTCTTCTGATTATAGTTCAAAATTTCTTTGCGACACTCTTCAGGCCCCAAACACCCTGCTAGGAACAATATACAAAATATATCTCTATGCCTTTCCTTCCTACTTCAGGGGAAGAAGGGAGCAGAGGAAACACTGAGTAAGTATCTACTGACTGAGGAAAGGCATTGATGATTGTAACAGAGAGTGGTAAAAGGCAAATTTTGAAAGATGTGTTCACCAAGTATTCTCTCCCCACTTTTTTTTTTTAAAGCTTTCATTTATTTATTTGACAGACAGAGATCACAAGTAGACAGAGAGACAGGCAGAGAGAGAGAGGGGGAAGGAGGCTCCCTGCTGAGCAGAGAGCCCGATGCGGGACTCGATCCCAGGACCCCGAGACCATGACCCGAGCCAAAGGCAGTGGCTCAACCCACTGAGCCACCCAGGTGCCCCTCTCCCCACTTCTTAAATCCACGCTTCTACCATTTTCCGAGGGCTCCTCGGCCTCTCCCTGGAGCCGGTCCCTCGATCCTCAGCTATCTATCCCCTCCTCCCATTCTCCCTTGAACCAGTTCTGGTCAGCCGTGAAACTGGCCTTGTCAAAGTCACCAACCACCTCCACATCGCCAAGCCCTATCATCAAGGCCCAGTCCTCCTCTAACTTATTTTACTGAACATTAAACACAGTTGAACACTCCCCTCTGGCCTGAAACACTTTCTTCTGGATGCCAGGACTCCATGATCTCTTGACCTTCCTCCTACCTCAGTGGCTGTTCCTCAGCAGTCCTTCTCTGGGTCCTCTTTACTTCCTCCCCACCTCTAACCGCTGGAGCGGCTCAAGATTCAGTCGTCTCACTTCCTCTCTTCTCTATTTACGCTCACTTCCTACATAATCGGTCCATTCTCATGATTTTTTACATTTTTTTTGAAGATTTATATCTGTATTTGGGAGAGAGAAAGCACAAACAGAAGGGGAAGAAGGAAAGGGAGAGAGAATCTAACCTAAGAGAATTTCCCTGCCCAGTGTGGAGCCCGATGTGGGGCTCCATCTCACGACCCCGAGATCATGACCTGAGCCGAAACCAAGAGTCAGCAACTTAACCGACTGCATCACCCAGATGCCCCCATTCTCATGATTTTAAATATATTGACACATCCCGATCGGTATCCCAGCCGCAACCTCCTCCTTGAGCCGCAAACCCAACACATATCAACAACCTACTTAACATCTCCATGTGGAGAATTGCTAAGACTATAGTCATCATACAACTGAAACATAACTTAGTTTCTTCCTCCGATCTTCTTTCAATATTCCTCATTGCAGTTGGTGACAACCCCGTTCTTCAAGCTGTGTAGGCTAAAACTCTTGATATGACTGTGGTAGAGCCTGCTAGTTGCCTCCTTGTTACATAGCCAGCCACCATCTGGTTGGGACCATGTGACTAAGTTCTGGCCAAGAAGGTGTAAGCAGTGATGTGTGACACTTTCTGATCATGTCCTTAAGGGACAGGAACATGTCCTCCCCTCCCCTATAGTCCCTGAGTACTGGAACACAGATGCGTGAGCAGGTGCTGGAGCCGCCATATTGGACTACAAGCTACATGCCTACTGGGGATGAGAGCACAAAACGGAATGAGTCTGGCTCCCTAGGAATCGTGAAATTACTAAACCAGCTCTCAACCACCTACTCAGATTTTTACTTGAAAGAAAAATAAGCTTCTGCACCTTGTTTAAGCCATTATTGTTTTGGATGTCTAGGCTGCAGCAGCCGAGCCAGTATCTTAACAAATGCACAGAGTTTGGAATCTAAAAGTAATCAACCTAAATAGACTATAATTATGTAGCAATGGCTTGGGGGTCAGCATGGCCACAGATACTGCAGGACAGAAGGTTGGTGACCCTTGTTAGGCCACAACAAAATATTTGGTAAAACCCGTGACATCTTCGAAAATTGCCTGCATGCCAACACGGCCTGTAATTCTAGGGGAACTGGTTGAACAATTCAGAATTTGGGAGCTTACTGGCTTCTTGCCACTTTTTTAAGCAAGAAGTCCCAGGAGAGTGAGACAGATTCAAGCTGCAACCTGCCGATTTGCATGCAGAGATAAAAGGGAATATAGGTCTGCCTAAGGCATGTCCATTGCCTACAGTCTAAACCAACTCAGAATCTGAAAATTGGGGGGCTAAAAAGGGTTGATAAAGCCAACTCCTTCCATATCCAGCAAGAAAGAAGCTAGACAAACTGTTCATCCCCCGGAAGGGGATATTCCCCAATGACACGTCCCCAGAGGAAAACAGATACTGAAAAACCACCACAAAGGGCAAGGGACAAGGGAGTTCCTCCAAGAGAGCAGCAGACCAAGGACTGCTAAATGAGCAGGCAGGAACTCCTACCACTGCCAAGGCAGGAAGTCCCCACAACATGGCCTGGCAGGAGCTAATAATGACTAAGGACCAGCGAGGGGTCTGTACTCCCCATTCTTCCCTAGCCCAAACTGGAGTTCTAGTTCCATTATCCTATCCTACCGAATCACAGTACATGAGGCGGGGGCAGTGTTAGAGGGACACCAGTAGATATCTTGTATTTCAGTCTAAAGCTTCCTAGACTGTGTATCAATCGGCCAGAGATTCTGGGCTCTGAAGCTGACTGAGGGCTATCTCCTTTGGAAAGGTGCACAGTGTGTTCTAGATTCGGGAAGAAAGGTCTGGAAAGAAAGGCCTAGACTGTCCTCCCCTTCTAATGTAAGAGAACTTTTCGGTGAACATATGGCCCAGGAGAACCCGTACTTTTCAGCATCTCAGCAAGGAACTGTAGCCACATGCCTTGGGTTCTGCCTGTATTTTTCATTAGCCAACGGGAGGCGAGCAGAAATGATCAGGCAGCTTCCAAGTTGTGCCATTCAAGCGAAGGAATATGATGTCTCCTTCCCCTCTTCTCTCTTCCCTCCTATTAGAATGCAGACATGTATAGCCCAAAAGATGGAAGCCATATGTTAGGCAAGTGGGTATGATGAGACAGAAGGCACCACCTGGGCCCCTAATGAACACAAAGCTGCCTCAGCAGCCCCAGCCTCCTATTTAGAGAGAAATAAACCTCAATCTGGCATAAGTAGCAGCGACTGCAAGTCCGGCCAGTGACATCCCGACGCGTTCCCTACCATCCCCGGGTGCGACAGGTTCCCGCCCCTACCTGACCAGCCACTATCTGACCCTTTGTTACTTCTTCACATTGGGACTCCTGGGACCGCCTCCTTTCTGCTTTCACTCTTTCCCCTTTTGTCTATGCACTGCACAGCATATGATTCTTTTAAAACATAAATCAGAACGGGGCGCCGGGCTAGGACAGTCAGTGGAGCATATGACTCTTGATCTTGCGGTCGTGAATTCAAGCCCCACACTGGGCATAGGGATCTAGTTTTAAAAATTTAAATAAAGGGACGCCTGGGTGGCTCAGTTGGTTGGACGACTGCCTTCGGCTCAGGTCATGATCCCGGAGTCCCGGGATCGAGTCCCGCATCGGGCTCCCAGCTCCACGGGGAGTCTGCTTCTCCCTCTGACTTTCTCCTCGCTCATGTTCTCTCTCACTGCCTCTCTTTCAAATAAATAAATAAAATCTTTAAAAAAAAATTAAAAAAAAAATAAATAAAAATTTAAATAAATACAGTAAAAAAAAAACACATAAATCAGAACTTAAGACTCATGAAGGCAGGGTTTCTGCCTGAACTTTTCATAGTCTAGAACAAGACTGGACATACATTTCACCACATTTAAGATGTCAGTGATTATAATAAGCTGCACTGTTATTTTTTGCCCTGCCAAGAAAAAAAAAGTGCTCCCCATTAAACCACAACGAGATGGCTTAGCAACAGATCAGGACAGAGTTGTAAACGGTTACGCCAGATTTCAGAGAGAAATCTGCTCTGAGATTTCTCTCTGAGGAACATGGAGCGTCTGTGATCTTGAGTTGCAGTGCCTAGGTATGAAGGGCAAAATCCTTCCAGCCGTATGTTCAATTTCAAAATGTCACCCAGCTTCATAAAGGTACAGAGTGCTGCCTTTCTAAAGCTCCCTAATACATTTCGTTCGTGCTTTGCAATAAAAGATGGAATCATGGTCATTCTTCCAACCACAAACATTTTCTTTACTAGTATCATACTGACAGCCCACTGCTGCTGCCGATCCTCCTGCATACAAAGTAACGTTTGCTTTTCATCACTGCTGATCAAGGTGTGATTTGGGGGAAGGCATTTGCAATGGCAACTAAATTTAACACCCACGGCACTTGGCACTCACTCAACTGAAGGGGCGATAGTATAAACAGGTAGAACCAGGTGTGTACACAAACAGGAAACGACAAGTGTGTCAGACCTGCCGCCCGGCCAGCAGGGATGATACCACTGTAGCAAGCATCCCGATGGCAATAGGTGTTAAAACGCGAAGGAAAAAAAGGGGTGGGGAAGGGCATCTCACAACTGAACCCCCGTTATAAGAACTCGGATTTTTGCCCAACGAATGACTGACTGACTCCTCCTGCCTCCTTGCTGTTCCCGGAGCCGACCAAGGATGCGCCCTGTTTCCTGCTGTTCCTTGTAACCTGGGAACACTCCTCCCCCAAGATGGCTCCCTATTATCCCTACAATTTCTATTCAAAAGCCACCTCCTGGGGCACCTGGGTGGCTCAGTCGGTTCAGCATCCGACTCTTGATTTCAGCTCAGGTCATGATCCCATCCTGGGATGGAGCCCTGTGCTGGGTTCCACACTCAGAATCTGCTTGGGATTCTCTCCCTCCCTCAGCCCCTCCCCCTGCTCATGTTCCCTCTCCCTCTCCCTCAAATATATAAATACGATCTTTTAAAAAAAAAAAAAAAAAAAACCACCTCCTAAAACTGTACACGCTCCACGTCCGCATTACTCTCCACCTCTTTTGCTAATTTGGTTTTTCTTGGTAGTCTTACCACCACATGACATTCTAAGGGTACATGTTTGTTTATCATGTTTCCTCCCACTGGAATGAAGCTCCATGTGAGCAGGCTCCTGCGGCAGCTGACACACAGCAAGTAAACAGCAAATACAGTTCAAAGAGCTGCTTATGGGAAGACACGTCCACCTACACGTAGTCTAAACACCGTGTGCGCGCAGTCTGCACCAAGCAAAGGTCTGAGACCCAAGGGCCTCTCGTCACAAATCTTTCTGTCTTCCTCCCCTACAAGAATAGGGGGCCATATGATGAGCTCCATTTTTAGCAATAACTGGGGCTTCCACTTCCCATCTCAAAAGGAACAGTTAAAATGCTATAAACATCATAAACTTGCTTAGATTATTTGTTTTCAGGTAGTTTAGTGAAGGGATTAAGAACTCTGGAATCAAAGGCGCCTGGGCGGCTCAGTGGGTTAAGCATCTGCCTTCAGCTCAGGTCATGATCTCAGGGTCCTGGGATTGAGTCCCCTACTGGCTCCCTGCTCAGCGGGGAGCCTGCTCCTCCCTCTCCCTCTGTGATCCCTCTTGCTCTCTCTCCAATAAATTGATGGAAAAAAAAAAAAAGAATTCTGGAATCAAACTCTGGATTAAAATCCAGGTTCTGCCACTTCCTCGTTGTGCGTCTTTTAGCAAGTTAGTTAATTTCTACCAGCCTCAATTTTCTTATCTGTAAAATGGGATGATATTACCAACCCTGCTGTTAAATGCTTAGCACATATTGAATGCTCAATAAATGTTAGCTGGTATCATCATCATTCTCTGGCTCTTGGCTAAGGTGGACAGAAAGGGTGAAGAACGGAAGTGGGGGCTACACCCCACTTTCCTACCAGGCTAGAGGAAGAATCCTCATTATAGAGTGGCAGCAATTACTACTGGGAAAAAAGTGAGCTTAGGTTCTGAGGCCTGTTACAAAAAAAGAAAAGGTCAAAGAGATGGAGAGGTCAGAGTGGAAAGGCCAGGGGTGGGGCTCTCTATGTTGGCTCCTCTTTCAATGTTCCAAAAATCTGCTTGTTCCTTTTCTGGAATTCCTCATTCTCCCTCAATCCATTCTTCTCTCAAGCTAGAAACCAAGGAATCAACTTTTTCTCTCCTCCCCCACCCCCACCTCCTTTTCATCAACCTGATCGTTAGAAGTGGGTTAACTCAGATCCTCACTATTTCTGCTGTCCGCCCCCCTCTATCCCCACTGCCAATGCCTTCCTTCGACTCTACTGCCTCGCTGTTAGAGGACAACAGGAGCCCCTAATCTGTCTCCCGGCCTGCAGCCGCCTTCTTCCAAGCCACGTTTACACCTTGCCAGTCATCTTTCTAACCCCTTCACATTCCTCAGAGGCTTCTTACAATCCTACTGACAAAGTGCAAACTCCTAAGAACTTCTGAGACCCTCCGAGATCTGGAGCCTGCCTACCTGCAGCCACTCCCCTAGCAAAATCCTGCCTCCAGGCCCTCATTCTTGCGTTTTCCTGGGCTCCCCTCCTCTCACAGCCACTTCCAAGAGCCTGTCGCCTGGCCACTGCTCAACATTACTTCTTCTTGAAAGTCTCCACTACAGCCAGCACTGCCCCACCAGGGGTCCCTTCCTGTTTTTCTTACAGTCTTGTGCATCCCTCCACAAAAGCACTTAGTACCCTACACCATAATTGTTGAACTTGCTACCTATCTCGACCTCTACCCCACCTCCCAGTTAAACTACAATTTCTTTTAAAAAAAGGACTTTCTCCTAACCTACCTAACACATCACTGGGGATACACAACATCCTTAGGGGGAAAAAAAAAAGTTTGTTGAGTGAACAATTTTAGAGGGGGCCTGGTGAAGGGTTAATACCGAAAAGACTATAAACTCTATCACATCATGAATGTATTCATGAGAAACAACACTCCTACAGAAAAACTATGTAGATCAAGCACGTTAGTAGGATATGTACATGGAAGCTGCAGTGAATTTACTGGCAGTTGTTAAGCAATAAAATATAGCAAAAAGAGTTTTTAGATCAGGCCCTAGATCTAATTTTTAGATCAGGTTTGAATTCCAACTCAACCAATTCTATGCCAGATCACTATGGACAAGTAAGTCAGTTAACCTAAATCTCATCAACCTAAATGCCTCATCTATAAAACAAGGAAAATTCAAGGATCTTCTTGGTCACACTGTTGTATGGAATGAGACAACGGTTGTAGAGTGGCTGGCCCCGAGCAGGTTTCTGAGGCTGTTAAGAAATGTCGCTCCTGTTCCACTTAAAGAACACTGCTAAAAAGTGCAAGGTCACATATTCTGCACTTGGGAAGGAAGACTTACCACTCTTCTAAAACCTTGACCACACCCTAACTATCCCAGCCAGCCATCTTGAAGATGAACTAGGTCATAAAGAAGATTAAGCCAAAAAAAAAAAGGGGGGGGGGGGAGAAAGAAAAAAAGAAGAAAGAGGAAAAAGCAAATCATTTCCATGCAATTTCATCACCACAGCTGAAAAACAGTTTAAAATACCTGTCCTGCCCTACTCAAAGCATCATTTTGGTAGGAAAAACACATGAGTAGCCTACGGACTGAATGTAATGTACATAATGAAGCCTTGGAATGTAGGCTCCTGAAGAGAATGAACTTAGTCATGGATCTGCTCCCCAGAGCAATGAACTCACTGTAATGTGCCACATAAATAACAAGCACCAAGGAACTTAAAGAACTACTCTACACAAGATAAGAGAAGTGTAAGAATTTCAGGTGATTTATGAGAGGAACCCATGATCTAAAATCTTCTAAAGCTACCAGTCTGGTTTGGACCCACCTCTATTTTGCAGGGACTGTATCTGCAGACGTTTTCATTTTGTTTGAATATAAAACTCTCCCTTACCTAATTGCCTAATTTAGATCGAAAGATCACTGTCTTACCTGTTTTCACCCTGAGATGTATTTTTGAATCTTCAGCAAGAGAAATGTCTTATTTTCTAACCAAATGAATACCACCTACCGTATCTGTGACACAGTTTCCACCAAGCGAGTAACAATACAAAGGCAAAAGCTCTGGAAATGTCTTTGTTGAGAACCATTTACTTGATCCCAGAATTAAGGAAATGTATTAAAAAGAAACACTTAATTTGTTCTGGGTTCTGCTGAGACTGAATTACCAATTATTGAACTGTTCCTCTTCGTTCAGGCCACGTAATAGTTGAAAGTAATTTTACGTTGATCTAATATTAGTGAATTTAATTTTTCACATTGATTTCACTATTCTGTTGACCTTGAAAATCTCCTCCACAATGATTACATTTGTTCCTATACAGTCACAAAAAAGTTAAAACTCCCTCCAAGACTGGTTAAAGTGAAGTGCCACAGTGTAGACTATGCAGTATCTTTAACTGGTCTCAAAGCTTTATTTGATGATTTCTTGGTAGGAAAAACCTCTGAACCAGCAGCAACTTCGAGAACGTTAATAAAAATAAATACTTTCTGTAAGCAAAGGGCTACCAAAAAACAGAAGCTCTTTGCCTTAATTTACCCATTAGAAGTACTATTAAAGAAAGGGGGGGGCAGATTTTTAAATTACCTAAAACAAAGTGCCTTTAAGGGGATCTCTTGAGAATTCCTACCGCAATGAAAGAAACCGTTCAATATTCTTCTAATTTTAGTTAGACTACATTCCTGATGTATTTGAGAAAACAAAGTCCATAACAGAATGAGCACTCCTGACTCTCCAAATAGCCAAGCATCACAACCCACAAAATTATTTGTTTCCCCTCCCACATGACATCTGAACTCACCACTTGCAAGCCCCATCTCTGGATAAATTTAGTCCCTAAGTAAATATACTAACTACTCCAGCTAAGTCTGAAGCATGTTAAGTCTTGTAGTTAGCCGACCTGATGGATGGCTACTTTCCCAGTACTCTAGGAAGTTTTTTGAGAACTAGTGAAAGAAATGAGGAGGTAGATTGAAGAGAGGGAGGCTCCTCATCTGGAAAAAGGAAGGGAAAAGTGAGTAGAATCACAGAAAGTTCCTTGTACCCTAATTGTCACTGTTTTTATGACAACCTTAATAAATAATCTTTAAGATATCAAGAAAGAGATCTGTAAAACTCCTTTCAGAAATGATAATAGGGGAAGTTTACAAAGTATTTGCTACCATTTGCTTCCTGTTCAGTGTCTGCTACAGCAAAAGACAAGTTTGAAAGGGCCAAAAATTAGAAAAAGGCTGAATGAAAGAAGTATGCCAGGGGTCATCAGTTCTTGTTACGTTACAGAACTTAAATGGAATTCACTGGGCTTTTGAGAAAAAATATATTTTGTTAAATAGCAAAGAATCTGTCTGTAGGCCACCCCCAAACACATATATTTTAATCAACTTATACAATGCAACAGCCACACATACTGGGGATTTCAAATACTGCCTTTAAAAGCATACACCCATACACTGTAATCCCACCCAAAATTATTCTTTAAATCTCTGCAGTAAGGCGCGCGTGCACGCACACACAGGCACACACACACTTAACTTGATGTAAATCTAGCCCTTCTTGCTTAAACACCCCGAGGAAAAGAATGAACGCCTCAATATGCTCTCCGCTTCTTCAGACCCTAAAAGACTCGAAAAGAAGCAAATGGAGTTCAAAACGAAGAAAGAAGGCAAGGTAATACAGGAGAATACAACTGGAGACCCGCTCAGGGGCTCATTTTATTCTTGGAAAATGTCATCTCCATTCTTTCCCCAAACCCAAAGGCCAGGCACCACTGGCCCAATACCATCCCTGTCCAAAGCGCCAAAGAGTTGCCAACTAATCTCCCAAGGTGTCCCCCAACCTCCTCACCTCATCAGCGCTCAGCTCCTCCATCGCTTTCCTCTTAATGGTGAAAGGCGTTAGGGAGAGATCCTTCTGCTCTTGAGACCAGGGCGGGAGGAGAGTGGAAGGTGTCTATCGGGCTGTCTGGTCCCCCGAATGGGGGAGGTTTCAGAATTGCATAGTCAGAGGTTAAAAAATAAGAACACGAGAGGCACTGAACCGCCTTGGCGTCGGTCACTCCAAAAGCCCCACAGACTCCTACAGCTGCTTGTGCCCCGAGCAGCCTCCTTCGGCCACCACCGCTGCTGCTCTACAGGGTTATCTTAAGGCGCCACTATTGCCCTCTGCTTCCCAGGTTACCCAGACCGGGGACTCGAGTCTCCAGCACGTCTCGTGCCCTGAGCCTGCTGTGTCTTCGTGGTGGTGGCGCGGCAGGGGCGCTTCCTCCAGCAGATCCTGCTCTCCTTCCTACCCTTTGCCCCAGGCGGGAACTGTTGGACTGCAGAGTGGATGCCCGGAGGTAAGGCGACCCCAGAACCGCCGAGGCAGAGCCCAGCACTGAAGAGGGAAGCCCCTCCCCTCCCAAAGCAGGCCGGCCACGCCCCGCCTCCACGCCGGAGCCCGGGCAGGGGGGAGGGGGAGGACGGGACTCGCGATGCTCTGGATGGAAGAGTAAATCCTCCTACCCCTCCACCCCTACTCTTACCCCCTCGCCCCACCAAGTATTATTCATCAAAACAACAGGGCGGCCATCTTTGAAAGGGATCACGTGACCCCGCCACAGAGGCGGGGCTCCTGGCTCCAGGACTAGGCAGCCAATGGGCCGCGGGCGTCGCGCCGCCGATTTCCTCTCGCCTGCCTCTCCTCCCGCCCCCGCCCCACCCCCTCCTCCGCAGCAGCGCCGCGCGGGGGAGGGGCGAGCGGGGCTGCGGGCGGGGGGCGGGGCGGCGCGGTGCCATGGCGACGGCCCGAGGGTGGCGGGCGCGGCAGGCGGGTCCAGGTAGGCTCTGGGGAGAGCCTGGCGGGGCGGGAAGCTGGGCGAGGAGGGGACCCCGCAGCGCCTCCGTTGTTCCCAGGCGCTTGCTCTTTGGCAACTCCACGATGCAGAATAAAGGAAAAGGGAGGACGTCTTGTTTCTGGGGCCAAGGTTCAGTAACGTTGTCCGCTCACGTCCTGAGAAACCCTTGGACACTTCACGTCCGCAGAGAAAGCCCGTTTGGAAGAAGACTAAGACGAGTACAACTTCATTTAATTTGACTTTCGGCTTTTCGAGAGTTCCTGCTTTGGCTTTTTTTTTTCTTTTCTTTTCTTTTTTTTTTAAACGTGTACCAGAATGATGGTGAAATTTGAAAGCGTCAATGATCGGGAGACCTAAAAAATGTTGGCGTATCTGCGCACGTACAAGAAAGGCTTTTCGAGCCAATAGAGAGAAACCATCCTTACCTGCTCAAGAATACAGTTTTTTAATTGAGATATAATTGACGTAGAACATCTTATTCGTTTTAGATGTACAGCTTAATGATTCGTGGGGTTTGGGGTTTTTTCTTTCTTTTGTTTTTTAAGTATTTAAATTCCAGTTAGTAAAAATAAATAAATAAATAAATAAATAAATACATCCCAGTTACTTAATATACAGTGTAATGTTAGTTTCAGGTGTAGAATATAGTGATTCAACACTTCCATGTGACACCCAATGCTCATCACAAGTGCACTCCTTCATCCCCATCAATTATGCACCCATCCCCCCACCCACTTCTCCTCTGATAACCATGGAGGTAAGAGTCTGAAAAAAAAAAAGTCTGGTTCTATCTTTGCCTTTCTCTCTCTCTTTTTTTTTTTTTAACCTTTGCTCATCTGTTTTGTATCTTAAATTCAACATATGAGTGAAATTATATGATATTTGTTTTTCTAACCCACTTACTTCACTTAACAGCACTCTAGCTCCATGTTGTTGCAAATGGCAAGACAACATTCTTTTTTATGGCTGAGTACTAGTCCAGTGTGTGTGTGTGTGTGTGTGTGTGTGTGTGTGAGAATATATACCATCTCTTTAGCAGTTCATCAGTGGATGGATTCTTGGGCTGTTTCCATAATTTGGCCATTGTCAGTAGTGCTGTTATAAACATCATGTATCCCTTTGAGTTAGTATTTCGTATTCTTGGGTAAATACCGTTAGTGCAAGTGCTGGATCCTAGGATAGTCCTATTTTTAAATTTTTGTGGAACCTCCATGCTATTTTCCGGTCCCTGCACCAGTTTGCATTCCCACGAACAGTGCTCGGCTCCTTCCCCTTTGTCCCCATCCTCACACACACCTGTTGTTTCCTTGTATAGATTTTAGCTGTTCTGACAGGTGTGAGATGATACCTCATTTTAGTTTAGATTTGCATTACAAGGCAATGATTTGGCATGTGTATCCATATATATCCATATATTGCAAAATGATTACCAAAATTGTTTAGTTAACATCTGTCACCACATATAGTTACCATATTTTTTCTTGTGACGAGAACTTTTAAATATTGTCTTAGCAATTTTCAATACAATATACAATGCAGTATTGTATACATATAACAAATCCATGATACAGGTTTTTTAAAAGATTTTATTTATTTATTTGACAGACAGAGGCACAGCCAGAGAGGGAACACAAGCAGGGGGAGTGGGAGAGGGAGAAGTAGACTTCCCACTGAGCAGGGAGCCTGTTGCAGGGCTCCATCCCAGGACTCTGGGATCATGACCTGAGCCAAAGGCAGATGCCTAAAGACTGGCCACCCAAGCGCCCCAGTGATACAGTATTGTTAACTATAGTCCCCATGCTGTACATAACATCCCCAGGATTTATAACTGGAAGTTTGTACCTTTTGGCCCCCTACCCATTTGGCCCACCTCTATCGCTCTCTGGCAATCACCAGTCTGTTCTCTGAAGAATACAAATATTTTGTAAAATAGAAATCTAAACTGAGCGGTCCACATAGCAGTATCATGAAATTCTAGATTTTGCCACATACTGAAGAATATACTATATTGGATTTACTAAACCATAATCTTAAAGATTGTATTATAGAATTAAATGAATTTCTTTTTTTTTTTTTTTACCCCCTTTGGTACTTGCTTAGAATAGTAACCTGACAGCTAGATATGCAAGGAATTTGTGAGTAAAATGAGACCACTTCTGGCTTTGCATATTATCTGCTCTCCAGGAAAGGAATTCTATGTAAGCCAGAATTTGAACTCCCAGTGACATTGATGTTAATATGTTCATGTCTCACTTCTTTTTTTAAACATCCTTATTGTAATATAATTCACATACCATACAACTCGCTCATTTAAAGTATACAAAGATCAGTATATTCACAGTTGTTCGACTATCACTAATTCTAGAACAATTTTATCACCCTCCCTCTCAAAAAGACTACATACCTATTAGCAGTCACTCCCTAATGTCCCCTCTCCTCCCTGTGGGCAACCAGCAATCTGCTTTCTGTTTTGATTTCTTTTCTAGATTTTGTTTAGTTATTTGACAGAGTACAAGCAGGGGGAGAGGCAGGCAGAGGGAGAGGAAGAAGCAGGCTCCCCTCTGAGCAGAGAGCCCAATGCGGGACTCAATTCCAGGACCCCAGGATCATGACCTGAGCTGAAAGCAGACACTTAACCAACTGAGCCACCCAGGCGCCCCTGCCTTCTGTTCCTATGAATTTTCCTATTCTGGACATTTCACATGAGTGGAATCCTACACTATGTGGCCTTTTGTATCTAGCTGCTTTCATTTAGCATATACTTTCAAGGTTTATCCGTGTTGTAGCATATATCAGTATTCCCTTCATGCCAAAAATATTCACTATATGAATATGTCACATTTTTCTTATCCATTCTTCAGTTAATGGACATCTGAGTTGTTTGTACCTTCGGGCTATTATGAATGGCGCCCTGTAGATGTTTAACTTCTTGAACAACTGACAAACTTTTTGCACAGCAGCTGCACCATTTTGCATTTCTTTTTTTTTTTTTTTTTTTTTTTTAAGATTTTATTTATTTGGCAGAGAGAGAGCACAAGTAGGCAGAGCGGCAGGCAGAGGGAGAGAGAGAAGCAGGCTCTGCTTCCCGATGCGGGACTCAATCCCAGGACCCTGGGATCATGACCTGAGCTGAAGGCAGCCGCTTAACCCACTGAGCCACCCAGGCGCCCCCCATTTTGCATTTCTACCAGTGATGTATGAGCGTCCCATTTATCAACCTCTTCTCCGGCACTTGTTACTGTCTGTCTTTTTTATTACAGCCATACTCGTAGGTGTGAACTGGTGTCTCATTGTGGTTCTGCTTTTCAGCTCTCTAAGGGCTGATGAAATTGAGCCTCTTTTTGTGTGTTGAGTAACCATTTGTCTATCTTCTTTGCCCAAACAGAGTTCACTTTTCATTGAGTCACTTGTATTTTTCCTATTTTCAGTCATCAGAGTTCTTTACATATTCTAGATCCCAGTCCCTTATCAGATGTGCAATTTGCAAATCTTTTTTTAGTACAGCTGACACAGTGGTACTTAATTTCAGGTATACAATGCAGTGATTCGATCGCTCGGAACGTGATGCTGTGCTCGCAAGTGTGACTGCTGCCTGTCATCATGCAATGCGAAAACAGGACTGACTGTATTCCCAATGCTGTACCTTTTGTTCCTGTGACTTACTCCATACCTGAAGGCCTGTATCTCCAACTCCCCTTCACCCACTTGGCCCATCCCCTCATCCCCCTTGCCCTACCTATAGGTTTGATTGCAATTTGCAAACATGTTTTCCCATTCTGTGGGTGGTCTTTTCACTTTCTTGCTGGTGTCATTTGCAGCACAAAAGTTTTTACTTTGATGTAGTCCAGTTTATCTTTTTTTCTCTTGTCGTTTTCACTTTTGATATAACATTCACTTTTACAAGGCACCTTTAATCATTTCATGTTGTCTTAGCCAGTTTGGGCTGCTGTAATGGGATACCACAGACTGGGTGGCTTTACAAACAACAGAAATGGGGCGCCTGGGTGGCTCAGTGGGTTAAAGCCTCTGCCTTTGGCTCAGGTCATGATCCCGGGGTCCTGGGATCGAGCCCCACATTGGGCTCTCTGCCCTGCAGGGAGCCTGCTTCCCCCTCTCTCTCTGCCTGCCTCTCTGCCTACTTGTGATCTCTGTCTATCAAGTAAATAAATAAAATCTTTAAAAAAGAAAGAAAGAAACAACAGAAATGTCTTTCTCAGTTCTGGAGGCTGGAAATCCAAGGTCAGGGCGCCAGCATGATCGGGTCTGGTGCAGACTGCTGACTTACGATGTCCTCATGTGACTGAGAGCAGAAAGTGGGAACAAGTTCTCTAGTGACTCTTATGAGGGCACTAACCTCATTCATGAATGCTTCACCTTTATGACCTTATCTAATGCGAATTACCTCCCAGAAATACAGCTGACCTTTGAACAAGGGCTCAAACTGTGCAGGTCCCCTTTTACGGAGATTTTTTTTTAATGAAAGCACTGTTAAGTATATTTTCTCTTATGATTTTCTTAATAACCTCATTTCTCTAGCTCACTTTATCGTAAGAATACAGTAGGGGCGCCTTGGTGACTCTGTTGGTTGGGCACCCGGCTCATGATTTCGGCTCAGGTCATGATCTCAGGATCCTGAGATCAAGCTCCGAAGTCAGCTCCGTGCATGCTCTCTAAAATAAATAAATAAATAAATCTTAAAAAAAGAAAAAGAATATAGTATATAATACACACAACATGCCAAATGTATGTTACTCAACTATTTATGTTATTGGGAAGGCTTCTATTAATAGTTCAGTTTTGGGGGAGTCAATAGTTATACATGAACTTTAGACTGGGGGTGGTGGTTGGTGCCCACTAGCCCCTACGTGGTTCAAGGGTCAACTGTAATACTGTCACTTTGAGGGAGTGGGGCTAGGGTATCAACATGCATTTTGGGGGACACAAATATTTAGTTCGTAACAATAGTGAAATATCATAAAAACTACCCTTCCTGTTTTGTGGTTGGAGAAAGTAAAACTTTTAGGGTTAAAGGGCCTGCCCCAAGTCCAACAGGAAAATGATTAGGAATCTTGCTTCCCTTGAAAAATTTTTTTAAATAGGGTTTTTGTTTTTTTTTAAGACTGCATTTATTTATTTGAGACAGGGAGAACACAGAGGAAGAGGGGAAGAGGGAGAAGCAGGACACACACACCCCCCACCCCCGTGAACAGAGAGCCGGACATGGGACTCAATCCCAGGAGCCTGGGATCATGACCTGAACCAAAGGCAGACAGACGCTTAACCGACTGAGCCACCCAGGTGCCCCTTTCCTTGAACTCTTGCCCTGCCACCCAAATATCTCTGTGTGTTACTAGTACACGATATCTATGTTTTTACCATTTACAAGGGAACTCTACTCCTTTTCTCTTTCTTCAGCTCTGCAGTACTTCCTGCCAATATAATTTTGTAGAATCACAAAAATTGGAGATGACACTTCTTTGGTCACATACCACTACATTCCCAGGGTGTTTTATAGGATGAATACAGTTTTTTTTGGTGCTTTTTACATTTGTTTTATAACCTAAGTGCTGGAGTCCTACCACTTCCCTTAAGGGACGCTTTCCCACTGTAGCGTAAATGACAGGGTCCCAGAGGTGTCCCTGATACTTACCCCATATTTTCATTGTTTTGTTCAGTGTCTTTCATTTGAGCATTACATCAGACCCTTTGGACCATGCAAAATAATGTCTCCCTCCCTTCGGAACTACCAAGCATCAGGGCCCAAGACAAATTAGTTCTTAGAATTACCTGGAAGTAAGCAAAAATACTTGTTGTTGGGGTTTTTTGTTTTTTGTTTTTGTTTTTAAGATTTTTTATTTATTTCACATAGAGAGAGAGATCACAAGTAGGCAGAGAGGGAGGCAGAGAGAGAAGGGGAAGCAGGCTCCCCATTGAGCAGAGAGCCCGATGTGGGGCTCGATCCCAGGACCCCGGGATCATGACCTGAGCCGAAGGCAGAGGCTTTAACCCACTGAGCCACCCAGGGGCCCCAATACTTGTTGTTTTTAAATAGACTCCATGCCCAATGTGGAGCACAGTGTGGGGCTGGAACTCACAACCCTGAGATCAAGACCTAAGCTAAGATCAAGTCCAATACCTAACCAACTGAGCCACCCAGGCACCCCGCAAAAATACTTTTTAATGCCAGTAACAGATAAAGGAAGAGACTGTAGGACATACTGAAACATGAAACAAAATTAAGGTATACTATGGGCAGATTTTGTTATTTTATAAAGGGAGAAGGGTTGTGTAAGGGTTTTATTTTACTTTTTCTGGAACTTATAATCTTTCAGTATAGCATTTATTCAAATGCCAGAACATAGACAATTCACTGGATCAAAACGTATCTCCCTAATTTCTGCAAAGTTAGATATGCTCCTAGGTGATCTCCCTTTGTATCTGCAAAGCTACCTACGTCTGTAAGTGTATTCCATTTTCCCTACTGCCATCAAAGACCAACCCCTTCACCTGGACTCCGGATTCCTTCCCCTTCCACCTTCTTAAGGACTTTGGTCCAGGATTTATTCCCTTTGTTCTGCACCACCACTTCCTCCCTCCCTGCTGGATACATTATCTGCCGTAGGAAGATGAACTTTAAATAAACCAGAATTGGGGAACCTGGGTGGCTCAGTCTGTTGAGCGACGGGCTCTTGATTTCAGCTCAGGTCATGATCTCAGGGGAGTGAGATCGAGTTCCACTTCGGTTGCAGGAGCCTGCTTAGGATTTTCTCTCTGTCTCCTTCTACCCCTTCCCATTATACACACACACACACACACACTCTCTCTCTCTCTCTCTCTCTCTCACTCTCTCTCTCACAAATAGACAAACAAAAAAACCTACCTTGGCTCTACACCTCCTTTGAACTATGCCTTCTTTCTTTGCCTCCTTGACAGCAAAACATCTCAAAAAAGATATCTTTTGTTACTCCCACTCCCTCCCTTACTCCTATACCGTTCTGAGAAAATTCTCTTGTCGGAAGCACCAACGACCTCCATGAGGCCAAAACTAGTTCCATTTCTATGTCTGATACTCACTGGCCTTCCCAACACAGGTGAGCACTTGGTTTGCTCAACACACAGAGCCACACACTCTGGTTTCCCCCCGGAAGCTCTTCCTCAGGTTCATTTGCTGCCTCGTCTACCCAGACTTTTAAATACTAGAGAGGGTCACCTGGCTGGCTCAGTCCGTAGAGCGTACGACTCTTAATCTTGGGGTTGTAAGTTCGAGCCCCACATTGGGTATACGGATTGCTTAAATTCTAAAAACAGAACAACTCACAAAGGCATAAAAATAAATTTTTAAAAAAGTAAATAAATAAATAGAAAAATAAATAAGTAAGTAAATAAATAAATGTTGTAGGGCCACAGGGTGCAGTGCTGAGCCCCCTCCTCTCTGTTGACGCCCCTTCCCTAAGTCTCGGGGCCGCGGCTCTAAAGAGCGTGTACGAATGCTGAGTGCCAAGTATATACCTATAGCCAAAACCTCTTCCCTGAATCCCAGTTCCATGTCCAGCTGCATACTGATATTCATATTGGGCTGCCTAGTAGATGGTCTCCATAAACCTGTCCTCTCCTCCTCCCCCAGAACAAATGTCATCATTAGCCATCCAGGGGCCCAAGCCCAAAACCTTGGCATCATCCTTGACTCCTCCTTCCCCTCGCACAGTCTATCAGCAGATTAGAGTTGGTTGTACTCCAGAGGCTCAGGAACTTAACCATTCTCTCCTCTCCAACTCCCCTGTGACCTTAGAACCCAAGCTACCATCATGTCTTGTCTGGCGATTTCACTGGTCCTATTTTGCTCATGTCCCTTTTCAACCTGCCCTTCAGAAAGCAGTATGACCTTCTTAAGTCATAGATCATGTCCTTTAACTCACTCAGAATCCCTCAGCGATTCCCATTGTTCACTGAATGAAACCCAAGCTCCTTGTCATGACCTGTAAGATCCTATGGCATTTGGTCACCTCTGCTTTACTTGCCTCATCTTATACCACATTCCCCTTCCCCTTTTTTCCAACCCCATTGGCTTTTGCTCTTCAATAAGATGAGCTCTTTCTTTCCTAGAGGCCTTCGTACTCGGCATCTTGTTTGCCTGAAAAACTCCTTCCCTGGCTTTTTGCATGGCTGGTTCCTTCTCATTCTTCAGGTCTTAGCTCAAATATCATCTCGTTCGTGCATTAATTCATTTAACAAATATTTATTGAGCACCTTGCATCATACATACACCATGCATGTTTGTGTGGGTCCTCTGATCTGACACCTGGATAGAATGAGACGTGTAAGAGATTTATTTGGGGAAGTGCACGTGCAGGGTAAGGGGTAATGAAGGCGAGGGGAGCTTTCAGACTGCATACAGGTCCGCTACCATGGAAAGGGGAGAGGAGAGTGATGAGGTTTGTGAATATAGGTGAGGTTCGGTGGGGTGAGGTCCGGAGCCCATGACCAAGAAAGAATTCTTTAGATGTCTTTGGTCCAAAATAGTGGTTTATTAAAGCACAGGGGCAGGAACCATGGGCAGAAGTAGCTTCTGCACCGAGGTCTTGAGGAGTGATGATTATATACTGGGGGGAGGGTGAGTAAGGAAAAGGGAGGTTTCAAAAGAATTTTCATATGCTAAAGAGGACCGACCTACAAGATACTACAAGAGACCAGAGGTCTTCTGGGATGCCTGGGTGGCTCAATGGGTTTAGCCTCTGCCTTCAGCTTGGGCCCTGATCTCAGGGTCCTGGGATCAAGCCCTGTATTGGGCTCTGCTCAGCGGGGAGGCTGCTTCCCACCCCTACTCACCCCTGCCTGCCTCTTTGCCTACTTGTGATCTCTCTCTCTGTCAAATAAATAAATAAAAATCTTTTTAAAACATTAAAAAATTAAAAAATAATAATTTTTAAAAAGATACCAGAGGTCTTGGCATTGTCGAGTTAAGGCTGGTAACATGTAGTTGGGACATCCCTGGAAGAATGTCACATGTGTCCCACCCAGGAGCAGGGGTAGGAGGGAGGTTGCAGGGAGTTGGCGTGTGCTTTGTCTTCAGCAAGGCTTCTGCTCCCCCATCAGAAAGGAAGTAGCATGAAGTAGAGTAGAAAGGGTCACTCTGCAGAGCAGTTTTGAGAGAATTTGGCCAAGCTGATGGGTCACAGTTGTCCCTTGGAAAAACCCCACCTCTTGCAGGAACGGGCCTGAATGAGCATTGCTCCCTGCAGGTGGGATGAGCCCAGGGAAGCCTGGCCTCTCACAAACACTGCTGTGAATCCAAAGGGCAACAGCTGGAGTCCTCAGTTCTACTTCCCTCCCCTCAGCAGGGAATCTGAGTATCCCTGTTGCCACAGCTTGCTGGCAGGAAACACTTCCCATGGAAGACAGAATGTGAGTGCCCTTTCCAGCTGCATTCTATCATCTTAAGTCCCTCTTGCCCAGGGCAGGAAGAAGTTAGCTGCTTGTTGAATTTGGAGTAAGAACTGCAGAAGTTAGACTCAGTGCCACGTGGCTTTTCTCTCCAATAACCTAGTGCTCACCTGCCTGCATGGAGTGGAAATGCTGATCTGCTCTCCATGAGGAAATAAGCACACTGGGGCAGGCTCTGTCCGCTGGGGACGCTTGTGGTTGGCCAGCTGCGCCACTGACTCATTTAACATTAGCATTTCTTGTTTAGGGGTGAAGTTTTACCTTCCTTTATTAGTAATCATGATTTTTTTTTTTTTTAAGTAGGCTCCAGACTGGGCTTTGAGCCCAATGCGGGGCTTGAACTCACCACCTTGAGATCAAGTCCTGAACTGAAACCAAGAGTCAGATGAGTAACTGACTGAGCTACCCATGGCTCCTGATAAAGATGGTTTTAGGGGCACCTGGGTGGCTAAGTGGGTTAAAGCCTCTGCCTTCGGCTCAGGTCATGATCTCAGGGTCCTGGGATCGAGCCCCACATCGGGCTCTCTGCTCCGCGGGGAGCCTGCTTCCTCCTCTCTCTCTGCCTGCCTCTCTGCCTACTTGTGATCTCTCTGTCAAATAAATAAATAAAATCTTTTTTAAAAAAGAGATGATTTTAAAAATCTCTACTTTTCCAACACCTAGGTCTATTTTTCAACAGGGTCCAAATTGAGAAGCTCCACCCCCACCCTGGGAAATCCCATCACCACTCTAAACAAGATAGGCAAGGTGGGAATGTTTATGGGGCTTACTTCTAACGATGAATGAGCGAGCCCTCCTGACCAGCCTCTCCTAAGTCAACTTCTTTTCTCCCTTAGTCCTTTATTATATCCCACTTAGTTCTTTCATGGCACTTAATCAAAATCTGAAAAACATTTCACTTGCTTGGTTATTTATTTATAGCCTTCCCTCCTCCCCACAATATCTTCCACCAAAAGAATGAAAATCCTTTGAGGTCAGAGACCTGGCCTCCCTTGTTTATTGCTAAAATTCCAGTACCTAGAAAAGTACATGACTCTTCAACAAGTGTTTATTGATCACTGATGAGGTACAGAGGTATGTCCGTGGGAAAACAAAGCAAAACAAAAAATTCCTGCCCTTGTAGAGCTTACATCCTATAGTGGGGAGACAGACAATAAGTAAATAAATTGTATAGTATATTTTTTAAAAATTGTACAGTCTCTTAAATGGTGATAAGTGTCCTAGGTTAAAACAGATGCAAAAAGGGGAATAATGCTGGAGCTGGGTGTTTCCGTTTTAAGTAGCATGGTTAGAGCAAGTAACATTTGAAGGACTTGAAGGGAGTGAAGAAGTGAGCCAAGTGGGTACTGTTGGGAGAGCATTCAGAACAGAGGGAACAGAAGGCCCTGAGTCAGGAATAAGCTTGCCGGGGCCAGTATGGCCAAAGCAGAATGAGTGTTAGGGCAAGTAGAAGATGGTATCTGTGGCTTTGACTCTAAGATGGGAGCTGCTGGGGAGTTTTGAATAGAGGAGTGAACTGATCCCCTTGGGTTTTTGTTATTTTTTTAAGATTTTATTTATTTGACAGAGAGAGAGAGAGAGATCACAAGTAGGCAGAGAGGCAGGCAGAGGGGGTGAGGGAAGCAGGCTTCCTGATGAGCAGAGAGCCCAATGTGGGGCTCGATCCCAGGACCCTGAGATCAGGCCCAGGACCCTGAGATCACAACCTGAGCCGAAGGCAGAGGCTTAACCCACTGAGCCACCCAGGCGCCCCATGATCCCCTTAGGTTTTAAAAGGACCACTCTGCCAGGTGGAAAATAGACAGGAGAGGAGCAAGAGAAAGAGCACAGAGACCAGTTATACAAAAGGTGCAATGATCCAGGTGAGAGGAATGGTCCAAGGAAGAGATGCTGGGGCTCAAACCAAGGTGGCAGCAATGAAGATGGAGAGAGGTGGTTGGGTTCTGGATATATTTTGAAGGAAGAGCCAAAAGAATTTGGGAGTGGGTGTGAGAATGAAATAGAAGAGAGAGAGGTCAAGGATGACCACAACTGTGAGTAGTAGGATGATGTTGCCATTCATTGAGATGGGGAGGACTGTGGGTGGAGTAGAATTGAGGAGAAGATAATGGGTGCAGTTTTGGCCGTACTAAATCATAAATCTATGAAAATGTGAAGCAAGGATGTCCGATAAGTAGCTGGGTGTAACAGATGTGGAATTTGGTGGGGGGGACCCACACCAGGGACATCAGTTGTTTGTCTTGGTGCATAGATGAAATTTAAAGTCATGAAATGGGATGGAATCACCGCAGGGGTGATTACAGCAAGAGAGGAAGTCTCTGACCTGAGCCCTGGGGCCTCCAACATTAAGAAGCCAAGAGGGGTTAAGCATGCAGCAAAGGAGACTGCCAAGGACTGGCCTTGACTAGGAGGAAAACCAGGGCACTGTGTTGTTAAGTTCAGTGAGCAAAGATTTAAAGAAAGAAGGAATGATCCAGTGTTTCAAATGCTGCTGATCCCGTGAGATGAAGACAGAGACTGTCCACTAAACTTATCAACAAGCAGTTCTTTGGTGACCTACAGTGCAGGTTGGTGGAATGATGGGGCAGGAACCTGATTGGAGTGTGCTTAAGAAAGAATGCGAGGATACACAGAAATCAGTTGCATTTCTATACACTAGCGATGAGACAGAGGAAAGAGAAATTAGAATTGATCCCATTTGCAATTGCACCAGAAACTATAAGATACCTAGGAATAAGCCTAATCAAAGAAGTAAAGGATCTGTACTCTGAAAACTATGGAACACTTATGAAAGAAATTGAGGAAGACACAAAGAAATGGAAAAACATTCCATGTTCATGGATTGGAGGAAAAAAAATATTGTTTAAATGTCTATGCTACCTAGAGCAATCTACACATCAGTGCAATCCCTATCAAAATGCCATCAACATTTTTCACAGAGCTGTAACAAACAATCCTAAAATTTGTATGGAACCAGAAAAACTCTTATAGCCAGAGGAAAGCTGAAAAAGAAAACCAAAGCTGGAGACATCACAATTCCGGACTTCAAGCTCTATTACAAAGCTGTGATCATCAAGACAGTGTGGTACTGGCACAAAAACAGACACATAGATCAGTGGAACAGAATAGAGGGCCCAGAAATGGACCTTCAACTCTATGGTCGACTAATCTTCAATAAAGCAGGAAAGAATGTCCAATGGAAAAGACAGTCTCTTCAACAAATGGTGTTGGGAAAATTGGACAGCCACATGCAGAAAAATGAACCTAGACCATTTCCTTACACCACACACAAAAATAAACTTGAAATGGATGAAAGACCTAAATGTTCCTCAAAAAGTTGAAAATAGAGCTACCCTACAACCCAGCAATCACACTACTGGGTATTTACCCTAAAGATACAAATGTAGTGATCTGAAGGGGCATGTGCACCCGAATGCTTATAGCAGCAATGTCCACAATAGCCAAACTATGGAAAGAACCTAGATGTCCATCAACAGATGAATGGATAAAGATGTGGTATATAGGGGCGCCTGGGTGGCTTAGTAGTTTGGGCCTCTGCCTTCAGCTCAGGTCGTGATCTCAAGGGTCCTGGGATCGAGCCCCGCATCGGGCTCTCTGCTCCACGGGGAGCCTGCTTCCCCCCATCTCTCTGCCTGCCTCTCTGCCTACTTGTGATCTCTCTCTGTCAAATAAATAAATAAATGAAATGAAATGATAATAGAAACAAAAGAAATTATTTAAAAAAAAAAGATGTGGTATATATACACAATGGAATACTATGCAGCCATCAAAAGAAATGAAATCTTGCCATTTGTGACAACGTGGATGGAACTAAAGGGCATTATGCTTAGCGAAGTAAGTCAATCAGAGAAAGACAATTATCATATGATCTCCCTGATATGATGAAGTTGAGAGGCAACATGGAAGGTTTGGGGGGAAGGAAAAGAATAAATAAAACAAGATGGGATCGGGAGGGAGACAAATCATAAGAGACTCTTAATCTCACAAAACAAACTGAGGGTTGCCGGGGGTAGGTGGGTTGGGGGAGGGTGGTTGGGTTATGGGCATGAAGGTATGTGCTATGGTGAGTGCTGTGAAGTGTGTAAACTTGGTGATTCACAGACCTGTACCCTTGGGACTAAAATACATTATATGTTAATAAAAAATAAAAAAATTTTAAAAAAGGAAATGGATGAAAGACCTAAATGTAAGACAGGACTCCATCAAAATCCTAGAGGAGAACACAGACAGCAATCTCTGTGACCTGGGTGGCAGCAACTTTTTCTAGACATGTCTCCAGAGGCAAGGGAAACAAAAGCAAAAATGAACTATTGGGACTTCATCAAGATCAAAAAGCTTTTGCACAACAAAGGAAACAATCAACAAAACCAAAAGACAACCAATGGAATGGGAGAAGATATTTGCAAATGTCTTATCAGATAAAGGGTTAATATCCAAGATCTACAAAGAACTTATCAAACTCAACACCCAAAAAACAAATAATCTAGTCAAGAAATGGCCAGAAAACATGAACAGACTT
This sequence comes from Mellivora capensis, assembly GCA_004024625.1. Taxonomy (NCBI): domain Eukaryota; kingdom Metazoa; phylum Chordata; class Mammalia; order Carnivora; family Mustelidae; genus Mellivora; species Mellivora capensis. The sequence goes on from PISX010014330.1 coordinate 53,025, forward strand.
ATCTCCAAAAAAGACATCCAGATGTCCAACAGACACATGAAAATGTGCTTCACATCACTTGGCATCAGGGAAATACAGATCAAACCACAGTGAGATACCACCACAAACCAGTCAGAATGGCTAAAATTAATAAGTCAGGAAACAACAAATGTTGGTAAAGATTTGGAGAAAGGGGAACCCTCTTACATTGCTGATGGGAATGCAAGCTGGTACAGCCACTCTGGAAAACAGTATGGAAATAC